>JAQQZT010000020.1:828140-838720 GCA_030068275.1 Clarias platycephalus | reverse complement strand
GTACTTCAGTAAAAGTTCACTAAAGTAACAGTACTTTTACTTAAGTACAACATTTTATTACTCTTTCCACCTCTGGTTAAATGTTAGTTTGTATTGTTTAAATGCTGCACTTGTTTTTTAAGTGAGAAAACTAATGTTATAAGGAACAGGCTGCATTTACTCACTCACTTATATACTATAATGCATCGCAGGGCGCACACACACACACACACACACACATACTACGGGCAATTTGGGAATGCCAGTTAGTCTAATCTGCATGTCTTTGGACTGTGGGAGGAGACTGGAGTACCCGGCGTCAAGGCGACAGTGCCAACCACTACACCACCCTGCCGCCAGGTTACGGTTAATTAACCAATAACATTTTGAAAGGTTTAAAATTGTAACAAAATCGGGGGGAAATGTAATATTGAATCAGGATATTTGTAAAATTGTGACAAGCGCAATTTTAATTGAACCAGGCCCAAGGTATCGTCCTAACATGGCATTGGGGGGTGGCTGGTGATTCCCTACTATAACTTGTCCTGTATTAAAGAGTCAGAGTCGGAAATGAAGGACACACAGACATGTCAAAATATCATCAAAAATTATTATTCATTTATAACCCATTAGTTATTTCAATTGGATACTCTTTAAAATGCCTTTACACACCTTTGACTTTTTGTTGTTTTTGTTTATCTGACTTTAATGATTCCAGAAGCACTACTGGAAGGGGTTTATTGGCTAAAAACTAAAGAAAACGCCGACAACAGACCCCTTTAACAACC
The DNA here is from genome assembly GCA_030068275.1 of Clarias platycephalus. Classification (NCBI taxonomy): domain Eukaryota; kingdom Metazoa; phylum Chordata; class Actinopteri; order Siluriformes; family Clariidae; genus Clarias; species Clarias platycephalus. The sequence goes on along the minus strand of JAQQZT010000020.1, from coordinate 837,953 downwards.
TCCAGTCATCCATAAACCCAAACTGGGAGTAAAAGAATCAGAATGATCTCAGATTAATTTTAAACAATCCCGATATGACTAAATAAATTGCTAGCTGTACCCCTTTCACGTGCTTGTACCCTGAACTTCACTCCAGTATCCTGGACGCCGCCATCTTGGATCAGCTGTGTGCCGTAGCCCCGCCCACAACACTACGACGTTCTTCAACCTTACGTGACGTCGCTGTCATTTTATTTTCTACACCCGCATCCTGTGCAGATCCTGCTTCAGTAAACAGAGGCGAGGCTTGGCGGAATATAGGTGGGAAAATGAGTTTAGACGGACTACGCAGCTAGACGAGTCAAAATGGCGGCGCGCAAGGAAGAGGACGCAGTGCAGCTTCACCAGGAGGACGCCGATAACAAAGGCAAGATAACTCGCGCTTTTTTCACGATAATGCACAGATTACTGGGTTATGACTTTTCTGGAAATTATGGCTATTTATCAAAATTGTTTAATTTTGCACCTGAACGTGCTTTTCGCGTGACTTTTAAACTGCCGAAGTAAATATGGGCCTCCTGACGGAGCTTCATCACAGGACCTAGATGCATATACTATGAAGAATAAAATGCATTTTGGTCTCGGTTGGTTACAGTCTCGGATTTGGATATTCGCTTTTTGTGCATGAGATGAAGATCTTTAGGAATTTTTAAGTTTCCAGGGAATTTGAAGTCCATGCTGATTTTAACTGGGATGAAGTGTTCTGAGCGCGGAGCTCCGCAATAGGGCCGTCCACCAATAAAGGCTTCCTCGGTTCGCTTGTTATTTGTTTTGCCACATGGGGGCGCACTACTTTTTTAAAAATTATTATTTATGTTATGGGATTTAACGTGGAAATCTTGCTCCAACAATGTCACGTCATAATACATTTGACCATTTTGAAGCACTTGTAGGGCGGTTTGTAAACCAATTATCCTAAAAGATGTGATAAAATATTAAAATGGGGCCTTCACATGAGATTTCGCTGCAGAGCTCATAAGCACATGCATGTATACATACAAAACCTGGTACACATTTATATCTCATTTTCTATTCATGTCATGGGCCAATGTGATCTCAAAGCATTGAGGATGCAAAAATTGCGAAGGGATTTTTTGATAATCAAACGGTTCGTCCGTGGCGAGGCCTTTATGGGGAAAAGGGGCTTTCTGGGTTTTCTCCGGGTGCCACCAACTGGTGTTTCTGTGTGTGTGTGTGTGTACCTGTGCAGTGTCATGCGTTGCCACTCCATCCAAGGTTACCCTTGTCTTGTGCCCCAAGTTCCCAGGGTTAGACTCTAGGCCCCCCTCCATTACAGCAAAATAATAACTAAATCATTAGTGGAGAAAAAACAAAATCTGAAAACTGTAAAAATATTTAGGACTTCCATTTCCATGCTACACCCCTTGTTTTTAAATCTTCACTTTTGAGATTAAATGTAATGTGTATTGCCTGCTGTAGAAGGCTCTATGAAGATCGCCGGAGCATCCGAGGACGCGAGCAAGCGGACTCCTGTTGATGATGTCACGTCCAGCGACACTGTGAAACCCCAGGACAGTCAACGACAAGCACCTGTCTCTTCAATGTCAGGTGGTGACTTAGTGGATGAGAACTGTTTTTTTTTTTCTTTCTTTTTTTTCTGATTTGGTTTTAATTAAGCGTTCAATTAATTGTTGTCTCTTGTTTTTGTTTTAAGAGAGACACGTGTCCATCCAGACTTCACTAGATGGTTTGGAGATGCTAGTGGACTTAAATGGAAGTAAGGAGAATTTTCAGTCCATAAATCTAAACACACAGTGATCTAACACCCACTTTGGCTACATTGTCGACTGTCGACTGTGTTTATTGAATGATTTTCACAGCCGGAAGAAAGTCTTGCCCCTTATGTCCAGAGGAGAAGTTCAAGGCTTGTTACAGCCACAAACTCAGACGCCACCTGCAAAACCTTCACTGGAAAGTCTACGTGGAATTTGAAGGTAATGGAGCATGTGATAAAGCAGCACTATAGCTGTGTTAATCAGAGCAATGTGAACCTTAAATCACACAAATTCAACAGCGGCTCCATGTAATGTATGAAGTTTATACCTATTATATCTATTTAGAGATCACAACTTACTTTCCTTGTTTTTGGCCCTTACAGGTCAGAGGATGTGTATCTGTCATCTACCATGCAGACAGATGAAGTCCAGCCAGGGGTCAGATCAGGTGAACATTTAGTCTTACTTCAGTCTCACTTGAGGAGACGTCTTCAGTGGAATTATAATGAGAAAACGACAAATTTGGAACATGCTTTATGTACATGTTTAGGAAATTTGTAGTATTTTTAAATGTACTTTAGAGGGGCCTGAAGGTGGCACGGTGGTGTAGTGGTTAGCACTGTCGCCTTGCAACTCCAGGGTCCGCGTTTGATTCCCGGCCAGGCTTGATTCTCGTCTCTGTGTGCATGGAGTTTGCATGTTCTCCCCGTGCTTGGTGGGTTTCCTCCGGATGCTCCGGTTTCCTCCCACAGTCCAAAGACATGTAGGTTAGGCTAATTGACGTTCCCCAAAAATTGCCCATAGTGTGTGAGTGTGCTCCGCCGTTGCTGGTTCCCAAGTGCCGGATGAGAAAGGAGAAGGGTTGGGCGTAGGGCTAGCAACCCGCCTCGTAAAAAAAAATCAACCGCTACGGAAACAACGAGAAACACTCGTCGCCCTATGCACCGATGGGTCGCCCTATGCGGGTCCTGAGGGTCCTGAGTGGCACAACAGAGAAAGTGGTTTCCCTTAATAGGGCTTAATGTCAAATAAGTTAATGTTAACTTCCATGGTGTGCTCTGTAATACTACTACTATTAATGATAATAATAATAAACTAATAATAATCATTAAGTGCAGCCCGAACTCTAAGGAAGTCTTAAAAGGATTGAAGCGTGTGAAATGCCCTGGTGGCTTTGCAGAAAACAGTTAGTGGTTAATTATTGGATCATTTTAAGAGGACATGGAGAAATCCACCTAATGAAGAAAGTGCTGGAGTAGTGTTGGGAGAAGGAGAGGACTCAGAAAGGGAGCTTCGCTTAGAAAGGAGATCAGCTGGTAATGGAGACGGGTGTGATTATTAGAAACACAGAATGTTGATTTGAAATTACTAATAATGAAACATGTTTATAAGACAACTTCGCTATCGAATACTGTAGCTATATCGACCAGAAATATAAAGATGGTGTAACGGTCATCATAGATGTGTCTAAGGACCAGGAATTGGTGAAAACTGGAGCTGCAGTTGACTGTTCCTAGTTATAAATAGGAGATTAGCAAGAGAATATCTGTGTGTATGTACTGTGGAGCTGTATGCATTACTGATCGCATTAGAATGGGTTGAGCAGTTTAGTCATCAGAATACAATGATTTGTAGTGGGATCGGTGGCATACTTTCTCCCCTGTCGATCATAAAGTTTCCAGCCAATCGTAGTGGTCCGTGAGCTCATGTGTGTTGAAGAGGGTGGATAGTGCTTTCTTTTGAGTGTGTTATTCTGCCCTGTGATGCACCATGAGCAGCCGTTCAAAACCATCTGATCAGCAGCTCCATGTGTCCCTCAGGAAGGGGATAAATATGTTTTATTTCTCCAGAGTCAGGCCCGGCTGGTCGCACACTACCATTGTGTTGTGTGCTCCGTCACCATTGCTCGAAAAACAGACATGATAAGCCACCTCAAACGGCACATCAACAAAGGCGAGACCGAAGCAAGCTATTCGGGGACTTCGGATGCATCGTTTGAGGAACCGGGTAAGAAGTCGCGAGATGTTTGTTGAGAGCTTCTCTAAAAGGTCCATATGTTGTAAGCAGCATGTTGAACATTGTTCTATTTCAGTGCCAGGTCAAGCATATGAGATTATGAAGGAACTGGGTACCAATGTGCAGCTCATGCCCAACCACACCACACCCATGAAGACTGATACATACTTCAACCGTAAGATGAAAGCCAACAGGTCAGTAACACACATTAGCTTCTCTAAAGATTGTTTTTTTTTAAAAGAGCTGGTTTAACGTGAGGATTTTGTCTCTTTGGTAGGCAGTTGGTGTTTTGTTCTCTTGCTGTTCTTGCCGAAGAAAGGAGTCCGTTAGAATGTCTGGATGCATTTGGAGCCACTGGTGAAGCTCAGATTTTTTAAAAATGAATGCAAATGTAATCTGTAATGAATTTGAAGTTAAGGGGTCAAATTTGGAGCGAGAACAAGGGTGTGCTTGATAAAGGGATAGTCTGGATGAAAAGAAAATGAAGGTGCATGTAACTATGTTACCAAAGGTCTTGGTTATTAAAAATGTTCTGCTCCACTCTCCCACTAATTCGGGCCAAATTCCACAGCGTTTGTTCTGTGCGAAATGCATTCCAAAGTTCAGCTGAGACTCAAATGATCCGGAGTCCCACTGAACTGAACCTTTCAAACATTCAGTGTATTTAGTACAAATGTATTGCTTTTTCTGGAAATGACTGTATGGCCAACAGAAACTAGCTGTATGGCAAAGAAAAGAGAAATTTCTAAAAACCAAAACCTTTGGTAATGTACTTCCTCAATTCAAATTTAAAACCGACTTAAAAAAAAAAAAACTATCCCTTTAACACTGATTCAACAGCAACCATGGTAGCATGTGTGAAAGAATGAAAAGTAAAAAAATAAATAAATAAATAATAAATATATATATGTTTTACTGTATGTAATGTGGCTGAGCTGCTGCTGAGCCCAGCCCGCCCTTCCAGGGAACTACAGGCAACCTGAGCAACCTGTTACAAGAGGGGAAAAACTTCTAACTGGCTTGTTTAAACCTTACCCACAACAAATATGCAAAAATGGCAAAAAGCATTTTTGTGTTTACTTCTTATATTGGTTTGGACAAAAAATATATATATTCTTTTCATACTGCAATGCTGATGAGAGATTTTTTCTAATTCTATAAGACTACACATAATAGTATAACCAAAATATAAAATACTGTATATAGTTGGAAATACATATTTAGTTTCCCCAGTTTGCCACTAATCAAGTCATCCCCTTCTTGTTATTATTATGCAATATGAAACTTACAAGCTGATTGACAGGCTGAGGTTAGGCCAGCTCTCTCTAGCCATTGCTCAAGCTCCATAAACATTCCTGTTTCAGTTAGAATATTTTTGACTTTTTTTTTCCTGTTTTCTCTTGTCCTGATTACATTTTGTTATCTTTAACGCAAGTCAATTCTAGATGGTTCCGTTCACCCTGATGATTATGATGTCTGACTGTACTTGTCTGTGGTTCCTACTAACTGTTCCTGCACAGGTATAATGGGCTTGCAGTGGGCCAAGCACCTCTGCAGCGCCGTGAACGTGACGATAAATGACATCAACGAAGCCTGTGTCAATATGATCAAGGAGAACTGCCACCTCAACCACATCCAGCTGGACGGGGAGGAGCACACGGAGGACAGCGACGACCCCATCAACACCGTGGAAGTGACCCAGATGGACGCCAGCGTCCTCATGCACCTCCGAGCGTTTGACTACATGTAAGTAGAATCACATGTGAGGAACATAAGCCAGATGCAGAAAAGGACAGAGTTCCTGAAAAACATTTTAGCGCCTTAATATCTGCATAACGCCGTGATAGTTGGACATTTGAGCAAAAATGTTTGAACGATCAGAACTTGACACATGGTTTTATAATCAGAATGAGTATTAATAATCATTAGTACGTCATCAAGAACTCATAATGCGAAGAGCACGTGTGGGAACCTCATTCCTTTTGTCTCGATTCATTTCTTTCACCGTTTAGTTTATAGCAAATAAGGATTTGATTATTAGTTCAGGATGGAAACTTGGCTTAAGGAAATTAATAAAGAAAGATTTAAATAGATTTAATGTCTGGTAAATGTGTATATTAGTACTAAAACTTAGCTGTGATTTTATGTACATTTCCTGCAGAATTGAAATTTTTCTGGAAAATGGAAAATTTGATTTAGACCTTAACCCACTTTATTTAAAATAAATAAAGCACACTTTACTGCATATCTGCCCAAGTAATATAATTTATTTCAGTAAAGACAATTTGTTTAGACAAAACGTCTAAAAAACATTTCATTTGCAGCTGCGGGCTGCTGAGTGCAGTTCTTTTACTGTCGTGTCGTGTTGAGGCAGATTACATTCCTGTGACGCGTAATAATTTTTGTGCCACCTACCTGTCAGCTCGCATTAACTCCTTCTAAACTAATCATGGGAATTTAACCAAACTTGTACAAAACCTTTTAGTTATTTCAAGTTGTTCAACTTTCTTATAGATTTTTTTTTTTTAACCAAATACCATCCACTATTCTAGATCAGGTTTAGTAATATAGCTACATGGTGATGCCAAATAATGCCACAAGGTGGTACTTGCCTATTGTTGTGCCAGACTGCATGTGTGTTCAGAAGTTGTTTAGCTATGGTGCTGCTCTGATTCGCCACCTTGCTGAGATCATTCTACTCTGTAATGAGTGGTACAATGTACGATTTCTCTATTCTACAGTTCATGTATAACTCCTAGATGTAGTATGGTGGAGAACTGGCGTGTACAGTCATATGGTTACTGTAGGTGTACACTAGCTATTTAATTTGGTATCCTGCCTGCGAAGTATAGGCGACATACAGTATAGGGATCACGATCCATCACCATTCATCGTAGGTTGAGTTTTTCCTTTATTGGCAACTCGTCAAAATCCCATGAATGGTTTAGGAGGAGTTGCCAATAAAGGAAAAACTCAAACTTCATTAGGAACCATAGATGTGCTCTAGATACTTTTTTGTAAGAAGAAGCATGTTCAGTGGGCAGGTCGCACATGTCTTCCTTGGAGGACATCTGTGCTTGTTTTTACACAGTATTGATGAATTCTGCACTCGTCAGGATCACCACCACATTAAATTGAAATGATCAGGGGAAGGAGGCAGGGTGGCCTTGCACCTCCATGGTCGAGGCTTCAGTTCCCGCCTCGTGTGTGTGTGTGTGTGCTTGTTCTTCCTGTGGTGGGTTTCCTCCGGGTGCACCGGTTTGCTCCTACAGTCCAAAGACATGCGGAGTCGGCTAACTAGTGTTTCCAAATTGAGGGTAGTGTGCTTGTAAGTGTGTCTGTGTGTGTTCTGGTGAACCTCGCTTGGGGATAAGCCCTATAGAGAATAAATGAATGATCAGTGATGTGTTGAACAGCCTCGGTAACTGTTTAATCACAACATTTCCAGTTCAGATCAATTCCATCACGCTGTGTTATGTTCTCAGACACCTGGACCCTTTCGGCACAGCCGTCAACTACCTGGATGCCGCTTTCCGCAACGTACGCAACTTGGGCATCGTTTCTGTGACCTCGACCGACACCGGCTCACTCTACTCCAAATCTCTAAATGTGACTCTCCGCCATTACGGCTGCCAGATCGTCAGGACCGAATACTACAGAGAGCTGGCAGCACGCATGGTGGTGGCCTCGATAGCCAGGTAGAGCTAAAAACTGTTCACTAGTGTGATGGGGATCTGATCTGCAGGTTTAAGCTCCATAAACATATTGTTAGATGATGGTCACTGGAAGGGCCAATTGGTGCGAAAAACGCATTAAAGAAGATATTAAGGAGTGTATTTAGACACCAGGATGTGTTTTATTTAATTTATTAATACATTTTTTGTTCTGTAAGTAACTTAAACACTGGTTTAAAAATGTTTCCTCGTGGTATTCGAGTTATTACTACTGCTACTACTACTGGAGACTTACTTGTGCTAGACCTGTGTAAAAGTTTGGTTGAAGGAACTCTGGGAATGAAGATGGACATTAGGTGATCAGGATTATTTGTAAAAATCCTATGTTTAGTGATTGGTGTTGTATGTGTGTGTTCAGGGCAGCAGCACGCTGTAATAAAGGTATCGAGGTTTTATTGGCTGTAGCTTTGGAACATTTCGTGCTGGTGGTTGTGCGCGTGCTGCGAGGCCCCACGCAGGCCGACGAGACGGTCAAGAAGCTGCGCCAGCTGTTGCACTGTCAGTGGTGCGAGGAGAGGGTCTTCCTCAAGCTGGGCAGCATGGTGGAGGGTACGTATAGAATCGGGTGTTTAATACACACACTATTTTGTGTCGATTAAGTACAGTTTTAACATCTGGACTGCACAATAAATAATTTATTAATTGGTGAAATATCAGTAATTTTTTAAATGACCCTACTGTGTTAAACATATGTGGTTTTGTTTTGTCTTTTTCCTCTAGAGAATCAGTACAGGCAGCTTCCATGTCAGTGCCATGGCAGCATGCCGGGGAAGACTGCAGTCGAGCTGGGACCTCTCTGGTTAGATGCACTTACCAATATTCATTCTTTCATGCATTTAGTATTTATCTAATCAGTTTTACTTTTACAGCAGTAGAATTGTTAAAAAATAAAATAAAAAAAAAGTACATTTGTTGCTGTGTTTATAAAAGTAGAGACACAATCTTTCTGAAAAAGGAATTAAAGATTTTAAAAATGGTATTGTTGCACTTTACTTTTAAAGTATAAACTTTTGTATTTTTCCAGGTCAGGATCTCTGTTCAACACTGGCTTCCTGAGGCGGATGCTGGTGGCAGCGGTGCAGCACAGCATGGACGACGTTCAGCCCCTGGTGAAGATTCTGATCTGCGAGGCAGACTGCACAATGCTCAAGTCCTTCTCCGTCACAGGCCAGCTGATTCTAGCCAACCAAGGTATGTGAGTACACGCACTCAACCTCTGATTTACAGCTGTATTCTACTACAGCTCATGATGTGCTAAAAAAACAAAAGGGTTTTTACTGTTCTGGGCCTTGTATCACGATCCAGTCCTACACATCACGGCGCAATCCCACTCAGCTACTTAAGCGTCAGATCAGTGGCGCTGAAGATGCCAGCTTAAAAGGGATTTCAGGTGTTACTGAGCCTGGCATTAATCCTGCTAAAGGGGGACAGTCAATGAGGTGTAAGGGCGACTTTGGACACAAAGCTTAATTTTAATCTTAATTCATATCATTGCATTTTTATGGCGTTACATTATAAAAAAAAAAAATCATGCATGTTAAAAGCCTCTGATCTGCCTTTTTCTCCAAACTCTGAGTGAATGAATCTTAAACCCACTCATTACATTTGCCTACACAAGTCTCAAAACAGAGCAAGCGCTTATTATTTCAAAAAATTGTGTGCGTTAGGAACTGCACACGCCAGATATGTGCTGTTCAGTTAAATGTTAAACTCTTGTATTTAAAGTGAGTTTTTATTTAAATGCTACATTTGCATTCAAGTGAGAAAACTAATGTTATAAGGAACGGGCTACATTCAATTAATCAGTAAACTTTTTAAAGATTTAAAATCATATAAAATAAAAAATCATCATGATATGAATAAAATCGTGGCACTTATCGAATCGCAATATCAACAAGTACATGTGCATTTACTGAAATATCCCGAGAGATGCATTCAGTATATGTACTGTATGAATAGTAACTTACTCAAAATTAAATATTCTAATATTTTAAGATACTCGATTTTCCTGAGCTGTAATCATTGAAATTAAAACAAAGAAAAGCTGCTTCTGAAAAAATTCTTTGTTATAAAAATTTTTCTAAGTATATAGATATAAGATTTTTTTTTTTTTTATTTTGTTTCAAGATTCCCGTACTAAGAGAACTTCCTTATTGAGACAGTAATGTGGTTTTGCTTAGGCTTAAACAGTCTGATCTGCTTAGGGCTGGACGATATGGCTGAAAACTGTATCACGATATCAGTGTTTCATATCGGTCGATATCGATAATTATTGATATTTTTTATGA
>JAQQZT010000020.1:778014-788295 GCA_030068275.1 Clarias platycephalus | reverse complement strand
CAAGAAGCTTGTCTGAATTCGTCTGGAGGCCTTGCCGATCGTCCTCTTTTTTGGAAATCAAAATATGGTCACCCTAGGTTTAGTGTTTAGAAATTCTGTTCACTATGATCTTATTTTGCAGTTAAATTAGGTAAATAAACTGTTCATCTTTACGCTTTAGCAACTTAACACAGATAATCTGTTATATCATTTTTCCATCGCTGAAAATATCAGTTTAAACTGATCTACCTTTGTCCCTTATCCTAATAGCGCTGAATAGCTTAGTCAGCAAAATAACTCTTTACAACAAAGGCATCTCAGCATGGACAGCTACAGCAGGTGTACAGGTGTTCCTAATAAAGTGGACAGCAAGCACATATAAACATGCATAACGGAGGGGGTGGAAGTGCCATGTTTTGAATTGATGAAATCTAGGAATCTGGTTCGGTCACATTTCTGCCCGAAGGAACCCGGCCTTTATCACAACACTAAAACAAACAGTTCTTAGCACTTTTTGTGTGAATACATGCTTAACCCTTAAACAGACAGTATGCACTCTGAGATATATTCCCTCTGTGGCATGTTGCTGGGGACAAAGCTTGTTATCGGGAGAATCTGGGTCACATGTCTGGAATCAAGATAGCTGAGATGGTTTATTCAGCCTGTGTAGGTATAGGAGATCTTCTGCAGGGAACATGTTTATTTTCAGTCAACCAGTAATATCAGTTGTGATATTACTTTAAAGTCTTTAAATGCTGATGAAGAAAAACTGTTCATGTTGTTTAGTGAAGTTCGAAGTGGACACATGCTTTATTATTAAGATACACTGACAGATTTGGGGATGAAACAGTAAAGCAATAGAGTAATTGAGTTGATGTACATTGTTGGCATTTAGAAGCCTGAACAAGTTTAAGGTGCAATTAAATCAGGCCCTGTGATGACCTGGGAAACCATCGAGCGTGTGCTCCAACCTCACACCCAGTCTTCCCGAGATAAACCCAGGCTCCATTACGTCCATAAACAGAATAAAGAGGGTAAAAAATGTGAATTCAAACCGCTGGACACAAATTTTAAGACTTTCTTTGCTTTGGAGACGAAAGCTGCTAATTATATAATGTATTTCGACAAGTTGTCTTCTGGAATAGGCTCTATGCTTGGCATGATCATGCACTGGATAAAGTTTTATAAAGAGTGATGAATGAATAAAAAATGTACAAGTTCAAAACTAATGATTGGCTACAGTTTTCAAGATATTTGTTTCAATTTAGAGCTATATATTCTGTATTTATAATACAGTATTAATAAGAAATCTTATACTTCTATAGGATACACGTAAAGAGGTGCATAGAATGAGAACTTGTTTCCCTTCTGTTGTAGAATTTACACAACACTGCTTATTTCTATAAAAATCCACATACAGATGTGAAGTTAAAAGGCAAGAAGCCATACATCAAAATACCCAGGTCTAGCACTTCACAGCTTTCATCTCTAAAGCAAAGAAAGTCTTAAAAATTGTCCTTAAATGCAGCATTTCTTATTTCCTGTTCTTACAGCTGTAACTACTGATGGACTCCATTTGTCTTTATGCCTTATTTCTTTAGAACTTTTATGCTGATAAAATCGCTCACCATGCTTATCACGTCATACTCCACAGTCTGGTGGGAAAAATCTGCCATCAACATTTATTATACCTCTCTATATGACTCTACTTATTTAGCTACATTACTTTAAAACCTGTACTTAAACACTCAGCTGATCTCAGGTATTTCCTAGCAGGCTCGCTTATATCTTAACAGTAGCATATCTTGTAAACTAGAGCAAACTGATCATTATAAACATTGATTTCATTTTCAGGAAACTAAAATTAGCCAAATGTGCCATGCTATTTCAAAAGCATTTTGGATGTAGGCGACATCGCTCATAGATTTGAATCATCAACTCTGATTTTTTTATACACAAAAGCCAAGTGCAAAAACACACAATGATAAACCGGACAGAGACAGTAATATTTTCTACACTTTACCATCTTCATCAGGAACAAAGCAGAAAATAAAAGACAGGACCAAATTCTGTTCATATTGGTTTAATTTAATATTGCACCACCGATCTTTATATTATAAAACAGCAGTTTAGACAATACACAGGCACCAAAAAGAAAAAGAACTTTGCACACAACTTTTGTGCAAACTTATATATGTACATATATAAATACTTGAACATAATTTTGGTAACAGTTTAAATTTAAAAATAAAAATTCACACACATACAAAGGTTATCATTTAGAAAAGCAAAACATAACAAGAAACAGAGCACAATCATGAGCTGGTCATAAGACACTGATAAAAAGCATTACAGCATTCTCTCTCTTGCTTTTATTTATATATATCTTTTTTTACAATTCAATAAATGCATGTAAGACTTTGGCTAATGTCACAAGTACACACCTTGGATAACATTGTCTCAAATGCCTGAGTGTTAAAGAGTGTTAATTCTCTATGAACAGAATAAAGCGTGCAACTAAACTACACCTGATTTACTTAGACATGCAATGCAACTAGAGCAAACATTTGCTCTAGTTGCAATGAACTGGAGCTACAGCTTTAATACTTCATGCAAAAAACATGTTTTAAAAGATATTTGAAATCTAGGGTACATGTAGTGTCATTTTACATTATAACAGACACATGTCTACTAAATTTGTAATAATACATATTGATAATTAAGTATACTTGTAAACAATTAGGAACTACTTAATGACATAGTGAAAGCAGCAACTTAGGAAAGCCCATGTCATTAATAATCATAGTAAAAATGGAATAAATAAATAAATAAAGTCAGTAGTGTTGAATCTGATTAAAAAAAGATTTTGAGTAAATACAATGCTAATGGTGGTACGTACTGTATTACTGCACTCACACTACTCTACCGTGATGCTGAGTAGCTGTAGAAGTGTTGCTCGTCGGGCCTGAAGCCATATGCTGTAGCAGGCCGCATGGGTCCCCCTGACCCCTGACAGTATCTCTCCGAGATGGCACTGAAGAAACAAAATGAGACAGACCCTTAAACAGGACCCTTAGCCAGCGGCACCATCTAAGACAGGTCTCACTTATGAGTTCATATTATTAGTCTGGATAAACAAAGTTTGCATATTGCTTACACAAACAGGTTTGATATTTGGAATGTACCACTAGATGGCACTGCAGTGCTGCTTAAAAAGTCAGACAAAGGGAGTCAGTTTCAGTGAGTCTGTGACAAACTCAAAAAGGGCATTGTGAATTCACATTTTTCCAAACAGAAAATAGAGGAAATAAATCAGACTAAGAAAACCTCAACACACAACCCAAACACTCCTGAGCCTGAAACTGAAACACTGGTTAAATACATTACAGTAAACGATTCACTTCTTAAGTCATGTAGACTTTTTCAGATGGGTGTCCAGGGTGCAAGTGCAAACAAAATACCTTGAAGATTAAAAAAAAAAAAAAAAATTCTGATTTTTATGTTTTACATTTTTAAACAAGCAAATCAGACATTCCTCTATTATGACCTTATATAAAAAGGATACAACAAGCTCCCCTGGCTTGTTGCTCAGCTGTTCTCGGTCCTCCTTGGCTTAGCTGTAGCTCATTTATATAGATACTGAAACATTTGAAGGAGGAAAGAAACAGACAGATCTTGAGGTTTAATTAGAGGATTAATAAGATATCGATTTCAAAATGAAGATAAATACCCGACATGGGAAAAACAACTCGATTGTCTTGAGGACAGAAAGATCTCTGAGGTGCCTTTGATTGAACGCCACCATCAACTCTGGGTCTTCTTGTCCCACAGACCCCGTCCCCCTCCTTACCCCATCCCCCCCCCACCCCGAACCCCCACAAACAGATTTTTGCTTCTGTCGTAGCCTGAGCACAAGCTTGCCTCACTGTTCTTTTAAAATATGAGCTGTTTGCTTTGCCCCTGCCAGCTCCCAAAATGCTGTGTTGTTTTTAGCGCAAATCACTTCCATGAGAGCCGCTTTTCCTTTAGCGACCACCTCCTGGTTTTCACTTGGGTTAAATTATTGCCTTTCTGTTAGTGAAAATGGCCTCTATCTGGGGAAGAGTTAGATTAAAAATACCCTGAAAAATAACCAAGTACAGACGAGAGCGACAGCACTCAGAGCTTAACCTGTGTCCTTCTGAGAGACGTCTGTGTACGGGTAAATAAACTTCACTTCGGCGACGACCTTGGAAGCAGGCACCTTCTTTCTTCGTGCTCGTTTCCAGGCGTCTTGGGTTTCACAAGGATGTCTGGACATGGTAGGTTTTCACTATGGAACGGTGTGATTTATGGTGTTCGACTACTGTAAAACTCACCTTGGCATATGCCTGTAGTAAACAATACAGTGAGAAGATTTACTATTACTTTAGATGCTTGGTTCGACTTAAGGCAAATGCATCAGCTTCTAGGGAATAGCGCAGACGATTACGGGTTAATAGTTTCAGTACATTCTTGTAATGCTGTTGTCATTGCTATCCCTGAGATCATATTTTACCCAATGCTACAGAAATCACATACGGTCTTCTTCTGAGGTTGATTATATATGGAATGTTTGTACGTATGGTCAGGTATTTCATATACTAAGACAGTCATGCGCTTTTAAGTATAAGTCAGGTAGGGAGAGGCATTACTCTGGATAGAAATGATGAATCGAGCTACTGATGGTGGACCCACGAGTATGACGGATCAATCATCAGGTCTCTTACATAATTCCATACAAAGTGAAAAATGTGTCTTAAGTGAGATGACTTGTGCAAACTATGCCTCTGGGAAGATTCTCCATACATTTCACATTTCATCACTTCCCTAGACAGCTGGAGTGGAACCTGGAAGGAGGCAGACAAAAGGCTCCAGTGTTTCCAGTCAGGCCTGAGAAGTGCGAGGCTGTTAAACACGCACATGGAGACCTCTTAACACCAGCCTTTCCCTGTTTCTATCTGCTTTGAGGCTTTGATCTCGAACCTGTCACTACTCAGCCTGTCCTGATTTTACAGTTCCTCTAAATCAGTGCAGTATCCTCATTGCTGCTCACTTAAAAAAAAAAAAAAAAAAAAAAAAAATTTGCTCTTGATTGAATGACTGTAAAGTCGTTCTCCCATGCTGCGCAGGTCTGGCCTTTTTTCTTTACAGCCTTTACAAGAATTCAAAGGACTCGTGATAGCCAACCTGCTGGAACTCACGTCTTAACTAGATGACATTAAACCCAGGTTTGCCTTCTGTGTGAAAATTCTGTGCGTAATCTAGAACCAGGTACAGATCTCTTTAACCTCGGAATTACCCACTAGGGTCCATTTCAGTCTAGTTTATCATTTGTAACGATGAAGCCTCACGTAGCACGTGAGGAACCGCTTTGCGTTACTCATACGGATAACAGCGAGAAGTATTAAAGCCGCTTCCCGGTCTGTCTGGCTGTGTGTGCTCCCTACAGGCTGGATTTCATTATTGTGTTAACCTAGATCTCTCGGACCACTCCGACCAAATGAAAACCAAACTCCCTGGCTGTGTTATTCCCTGCACTCTCTCAGTGTGTTTTACAGCTATCGCTTACAGAATGGTGGAGAAAAAAACAAAAAAAACAAAACACCCTGCTTCCTCTATACTCACTTGCACTTTGGATTTTAACAGTCCCACTCTTCTTCTTCTTTTTTTTTATTTTTATAAATCCAATCTCCCCCCCATCTTTCTCTCTCTCATATAATCCTCATCTATAAAGTCCTCCTGATTCAGTTAAGAGCTTGTTCTGCTCACCACAGCCAACAACAACAGATAAACACTGAGCACCTCAACACGTCTCAGGAGCGTTCTTCATTGTCTGTTGGATCGCACTTTCTTGGGGAAAAAAAAAAAATATCTTATTAAAGTACCATCACACAGGGGGGTTGTAGATCCATAAATCAAATCCTCGGTTTGTGCTTTGCAAAGCTGTCGTGACAGCAGGAAACGGAGCATGGGGGCTGATCTGTAGAGTGTTAGGAAGGTGAGGAGTGTGAGTATTTTCCTCCACACTACGGCTATTGCTGTTGGAGGGGAGTGCTGCTGCAAAGAGGGAAGCAGGGGGTGAACTGACAGAGCTTTCGAGATGAAAAATAACACATGACACTGGCACTGATACACGAGTCTTGGAATCTCATGGAGTAGGTAAAGAAAAACAAAATGTGTACGTCCCTGAACGAGCTGATGAAATACAGAAAGCTAGGTGTGTCTATTTACCTTACAGGGAAACCCTGTGATGAGACATAGTCTCCATTTTGAAACTCTGTAAAGAAGTCTGGGCTGATGGCAGCATCTGCATGGATTAATCCATCTACAGGGAAAGACATTAGGCAGACATTTAGTAATACTGTGCTCATTCTGCATTATGGAAATACACATAAATCAGACTGTGCTTAAATATAACTCCCTGTGTTTCAAATCATTTATCATACAGTGATTCCTTTATAATACTAATGGATTGGAGGAAACATTTCTTGCGTGCACGCGCGCATGTGTGTGTGTGTGTGTGTGTGTGACCTGAGCTGTAGAAGAGGTCAGGCCTCTCCAGGATGTCCGCTCCTTGTAAAAAGGGTTCTCCTTCTTCACCGTACAAGAAGGGCTCCACTTCCTCCATCTGCCGATTCTCGACCATCTCCAGCCACTGAGAGTTGTGCCAGCGGAACTTCTCGTTTTGGATCTTCCTCCCCCATTCTTCATCATACTCCTGTTGCAGAATAAAAACCATAACTTTATAAAATCCCAGGATCATGACAAATAAAAGTTAAGAAATGAGTATCATTGAGGACCTGCCAGCAGGCTAGTTTTAACCTTTACTATCCGCATCTGTGTTAGCACGGTGTAGTGCCAAGCACTTAGCGTGGCAAAATGTTTGTGTAGGATCTCCAATCAAAGCCAAGTTCCACAGAGCTCCATGGACCGAGACCAGCTGATTAATCATCGCAGCTGAAAAGCTGAGGAGGAGGAGGAGGAGGAGGAGGATGCGAACGGCCACCTGAGGCTCAGCGCTTAAAAAGTCCTATTATCACAGGCCAGGCCAAACTGACATAATCAGTCAGGGTACAAATAAATCATATGTGGAACAGACTGCCTGACTTATGAAGAGGAAAGAGGTTTTATGACTTGGATAATTAATTTTATTGCAACAGAGCTCATGACATGTAACAGTGATAACAGTGGATATGAACCAGGGTTCTATATGAAACATATGAGTGTATCCTGAATAAATTATAAAGAAATAAACTGCTTAAGGAGAGACAAATTAGGTGGTGATGGAAAGGGAGAAAAGTTCATACATTATTAACAAAAACAACAACAATCTCTGCAAGCAAGAGCAAGAAAAGTAAGGAGGAACAGAGCAGATAAGGTCTTGCAAAAACTTTAACCCAAACTTGCCAACAAAAACCTACAAAAAAATTAACGAGTGCACGGGTGAGTGTGTGTGGTATTTAGCAGACCTGAGTTCTGTCCTCTTTACCTATCGGAGTCTAACCAGACACCTCAAGCCTCTTTGATGTGGCTCCCAGCTTTAATAGTTCTGCCTGATCAGTTGTATAGAACACTTCCCTTGGCCTCTAAAAGAAACCTGGGATAATGGAGACCTAATTACATTAATCTCAGGCCTGGCAACGATCAATCAGTAAGTAACGTCCATGGTAAATCCACAACCGAGCCAACACTGCCATAACTAACAACGTTAAACTAACATCATTATTCCGGGGGATCTAGACGGGTTAAAGACGGAGAGGAAATCTAGGAAATGGAGTAATACAAAGCAAATAAACACCTACAGCTATAATATCCAGCGTGTTGTCACAGACTTTGCAGATTTCAGCGTTTTTGTCGTGCATCAGGTCGATGAGGTAAGCCGGTGCTTCTGCAGAACGGAGTTAAGGTAAAGGACCTAACAAAGACTTTGTGTAATGTTTCAAATACCACAACTCGAACATCAGGATCAAGGATACGCGTCTCTTTAATAATGACGTCTCGGGTGGCCTGGTGGAACACCATCTGGTAGAAGACGTAGACGATTTGACAGACAAATTCATCATCTTCCTGTTGGGCTACAAAAAAAGAGAAAAGACCTGAGTTGAGAATCCATATAAAAGGGTGAAATATTGAACAAATGAGAATGAAAAGACTACACCTTACCATTCAGGAGCTCTATGAGGGCAGGGATGATGCCTGACTTGGCTAACATGGCGGCGCAGGAGTCGTCCATGGACACCGTGCCAATCATTATCACCACCTCCAGCATGAGGTCATCTTCTGCAGAACCTAGAGGTCAGGGTCAATAGCTACAACGTTAGCGGTGGAGAAGGCTCACTGCTGGTGACTTGACGTTGCGTTAATCTGCATTAATATAGATCAGACACATTTACACTGACGGATCATAGATTAATGTTAGTATCAATGCTTCAAAGCGAACCGTTCTGCATATAAGCACTGTTATCACGCAGGACGTCTGTGACGCTGCGAGACTCCAGCCTGACTGGCTCACCGGGTTTCAGGTGCTCTTTGAGGAAGGGGACAAGGTTGTACTCTTTAAGCACCAGCTCCCAGTCCAGGTCAGGAATAGTCAGGTTAGCCAGCGTCCCCAAACACTCGATCATGAACTCCTCGTCTTCATCCTGTCCGATCTGAGCTGCAAGGTCTCCAACATAATCCTGCACGAAGAACAGAAAAACAGCTGGCTCGACTAGAATGACTAGAACGCGTATGAGGACAGTCGTGGGTTGTGTCCATGTTAAGCGCTCACTATGAATAAGTTCTTGGAAGGTCCCTCATGCTGGGAGATGTTCCGGATCATTTTCATCATCAGTGGATCCTTCAGCTTCAACGCTCTCTTCATCAGCATCTTCAGTCCGTTACCTAGAGTGAGAAGACACTACGTTCAGCCATCGCGACTGCACTGTATATACTGTACTTATGGATATAGATAGAAATGTCTTTGCCTTCACAAATGAGTTGTGCATTCCTCTTGTTGGCTGCCAGGTTTATGCAGAAGGAGATGAGCTCAGGGTCCACCCTCTCCTCACCACAATCGAACAACATCTTCATCACCTGTCAGTCATCCAAGCGCACACACAATAAGGAACAATTTCCAGGAAAACCTTATGACTCAAATGAAAGCGCTCACTTAAGCTCTGGCTGGAGAAAATTAAATGTACTCTCCATATTCGTTCAAATCAAATTGAGCAGACATCCAGAGAACAGCTCTAATTAGCCCAGTCCTAGACAAGAAGGAGCTCAGGATTTCCCCCAAAACCGTTCCTGATTTTAGAAGTGTATCCCCCATGTCACTGCTCATTAGGTCAGATGTAAAGGACATGCCCAGGACTGAACAGGAGCCCAGGGTATGCAACTTGAAATGAGTTTGTGTATGCGTGACGTTAACATTAAGCAGGACAGCAGGCAGGCCTGGCCAAGGCTAGTCAGCTCTGTGAGGAGGCCATGCTGTGCAATCACCCAGCTCTGGAGGATCACATAGCAGCAGCCCTGGAGCCGTAATCACACAGCGGCTAGACTTACTGGCACCTGCCCTCCTCGCGCTTCCTCACCACCCTAAAGCGCCTTTGTACATCCTAAGGGCTAAAGTATGCATAATTCGACTACAAATCCCATGCTCCCATATCCGGACCTCTAGATCCCTCCTTGAGTCTTGAGCGAAAAAGTTGAATTCAAAATACCACCAAACCAGTTTCATAACATTTCTAATCTGTTGTGCCTTTCATCTTTACCTGTGGAATACAGTCTGTGTAGGCGAACATGGACTTGAAGCGGTCATCCATGCTGATGTGGTACAGTATGCGCATTGATAAATGCTTCTGCACTTCGTCTCCTGGAAGAAGACACACTCTCGTTAAAGACATATGCAGCGATTAGAGAAGGAAAACACTGAACTGACATCTCTTCATATTAAAGTCTTTTTAAACATACTGTATTATCTGAAATATGCTTGTACAACATGAGTCAGGTTTATTTTTATTATAAGTTTAATTGTTAAAGATGACAGTAAGTATTTAAGAAGCGAATGGGACACTAAGATTTAATTCAGGAGGCAAACGTTAAAATGGAAACAGAGGAACAAAGTGAAGCAAAATGGTGTTTCTTAAAGTCTCTCTCATGCATACATGAAGCAATGTCCAAAAAATTTACAGATTTGCATATTTAAAGGGGCTTTGCAAGCGCGCGCACGCACGCACGCACGCGCACACACACACACACACACACACACACACACACACACACACACACACACACACACAC
>JAQQZT010000020.1:765438-777914 GCA_030068275.1 Clarias platycephalus | reverse complement strand
ACACACACACACACACACACACACACACACACACACACACACACACACACACACACACACACACACACACAAAGATTAAGGGTCAGAAGTGAGGTCTCCGGCTTAATCAGAGAAAGTGAGTGTGAGCGAGAGACAGAAAGAAAGAGTGGAGAGGGGGAGAGAAAGGGAAAGTGAAAGAGGGGACCAGTCGGAGCCGGTCACAGACCCTTCAGGCTAGGTTATCTCAGCCTATTGAAGCCAGATGTTTTTTCCAAAGCCCCAGAAAGAAAAGGACTCCTCCGTTTAATTGGCAAAAAGAAGGAAGCATAAATTTTACTGCCATTAATAACTTCAAGCCACGCTGCTCTCCTCTGCCAGAAGCGGCGTTTGGCCTGAACATGTGCTTCTCGTTAGCGAAGAGACACGCACGTTACACATGCACAGTAGTGCTCCGCTCGGCAGGTAGGGAGAACACACAACCGTGGATCTTTTACGAGGGCTGTGGAGATCGGCCTCTATAAAAATGTTCAAAACCCTACTGGAGCCTTGGAAAGGTAGAGGGCCGCGGGGGGAAGAAAAAGCATTGTTAGAAAGTAATTATGCTGTTCAGGGGCGGTTAGTGGGAGTGCAGGAGAGTTGCACCTCAATTACAAACCACCCAGCCTCCAAGAAAGCACAGAGAGGACAGGCATGCAGACGTCGGCCTTCGTCCTTCTCCTCCAGGATCTCAGTGCGGTCATGAATAAACAGCGAATAGCTGCAGTAAACAGACTTCAAAGCAGGACGGATTTACGAGGTGGCATGACGAAGCGTGATCCTGTGAAGTTGACGGACGCGGAGGAAAGCAACAAAAGCCGAGTTAAGGGGCAGTTAAGTCTGACCTTACGTGAGCGATTCGAAATGTGTACATTTCCAAATTCTAAAGATCACAAGACACAGGGAGAGATAATATCCAGATGGTGTGACTGCTAAATAAAAACGACCAGTATCTCAACTTAGCTAGAAAATGAAGACCGCCTACTTTAACACAATGGAAAAATTAGCAGTAAAATTTGCAGAATTCATTTTTTTCCTTTCTCTTTTCTGTTCTTCTCCAAAAATATCAATTGTGTTATATATGACAATTTATGCGTTTGTCAAGTCATGCATCACCATTGTACCTCAAAATCGACTCTTTTTTTTTTAAACAATCAATTATTTTTAATTTATGTACATTTGCCTTTGAGGTGGGAAAAATGGCACTGTGCCTCTTATAATCCTACAGCGTGTTCTAAACCATTTACATACTGGCACAGCATGGTTCAAGATTTTAAACCAATAAAAATGTAATATCATATTGATTGACTTTAAGTGATTTCAGTCCCTTCTTAAAGGAGAATCAGTTCTAAGAGTCAGTTCTTAAGGGT
This sequence comes from Clarias platycephalus, assembly GCA_030068275.1. Classification (NCBI taxonomy): domain Eukaryota; kingdom Metazoa; phylum Chordata; class Actinopteri; order Siluriformes; family Clariidae; genus Clarias; species Clarias platycephalus. The sequence continues at coordinate 776,529 of JAQQZT010000020.1, read as the reverse complement.
GTTGCATCGATAACACCGCCGAGTACAAAAGAAATCAGTCTGGATCCACTGTAAACTCTGGATTACTGTCCTCTCCTCCTCACAGCGATAACAGCAGTGATGAGAGGAGGCTGAGCCCTGCTTTTTATCTTATCGCCAGGGTTGTGACCTTCGGTGTGGGCTGCTGGGATTTGTGGGCTTCTCATTCTAGCAGGCCAGCTCAGAACAGATAAGAGATGAGACGAGTTCATCTCAGTTAATTATATTCATCAGCCAGATGTGAGCTCAGGACGACACACAGACGGTTCTCCACTTTCAGATCCATCCATACATACTCAAAAAACGTAAACACAAGGGGGTTGGCTGGATGAATCGAGCTTTAGCTACAGGAAGTTCTCCTGAGTCTGAGCGATCGCGCATGCTTACGGATCTCCACGGGTACCTAACGCTGGACATCCACCGTCCTGGAAGAACAACATTTACTTTAGGAGTGAGCTTGTTATTTTAACGAGTATATTATATTAATTATGTGGGACACATGACACCCCCCAGGACTCTTAAAAGGATACATCAGTGGTGCCAAAGGCAACCACGCCTGGGTGCATTGGATCAGGCACCAATCACGCGTTATGGTTCTCCTCAGGAAGCGGTTAGATTAGGAGCCGGACACAGACAAGAGTCTGTTCTGGTCAGCTGGAGGACTGAACTCACTGAGGTGTTTGATCTATGCTAATGTAGTACTTTTTTTTTTTTTTCGCTAGCTATTTTGCTAGCTATTACATTATTCAATTCTCAAATGAAGTTATGGAGGGGTTAACAAGGTTGAAAAAACAATAAGAGGTCACTGGAGATTTCCAACGGCGTGTACTTGCAGCTGTTTTTGCAGCGGGCCTTTATGAGTCCCTTCCCTACACGGACTCATAAAAGTTCTACAGTACTAGAAGGACTAATCAACCACAGGGTGATGGAAAAACAGCTACACGTTATTTAAAAGGTTTTGTAATCCTTCACCTTTGGAATTAGCGCACATGGAAATGTATTATCTCATTCATGTGCTTAGGATTGGGACTAAACCAAGCTGATTAAATCATCACTACAGGTATGGCACCTACCTAGCAGGGAAGTGAGTTTGGGCAGCAGGCCAACCTGCACCATCTTGCTACGGAGGCCGGTGTCGAAGGAGAGGTTGAGGAGGAGACGGAGAGTGACGTTCAGCAGATCCTCATGATCACAGGGGACCAGCTTGGCCAGCTTCTCCACCGTGTCTGTTTCTGCCTGGGATACACACAAAGCAAGCAGAACACACAGATTAAGAGCAAAGTGGGTGAAGAGAGAAAGAGAAAAACATACAGAAAGAGAATAGAAGATTTTGTATAACAGCTATTCTGACATCAATAACAGACTGCCTATTTCACACTTCCACCAGTGTGCGCCAAGGTCTCATGATGTGGCCTCGGCCTGGCTCGTTAGCGCATCTGTGGGCTACTGCAGCCGCAGCCACATACACTAGACTTGAGGAAATCTGAGACCCATTACAGCCTTTCTAACCTGCTTCCAAACCAGCGTTTTAATGCTAATGACTGTTACTGCAATGATTTCTCTTCGCCAGAGTGCACACTGAAACCATTACAAAAATGGGTCAAGTTGCTAAAGATTACATGCAAAGTCCATCACTGTGGCACTATGAGCATACCATACTTAAGACATTATTCTTAAAATCTTAATGTCTTTAACAAAACATTTAAACAGAATTTATTTGGTCTATTTTTGCAAAATATTGCTGCGAGCATCTTTTAGTCCAGGCTTTTAATAATTCGTATAAATGAGCAGGAATTCATTTTATTGTTCATAAGACTCAATGTGAAATGTATCTGTTGTGGGTCCCTCACCATATCGTTCTTGTTCTCCAGGAAGATGCTGAGTTTCTTGAGGAAAGACACTACGAGCACCAGGAGCTCTTTGCTTTCCCGGTCCAGGGTTTTCACCAGGAGGTGCACTATATTTTTGTTCCTCATCTTCAGCTCTATGCGTGTGTCCTCAGACAGGTTCAGCAGGAGATACAGAGCGACTAGCAGGATAAAAAATAAATAAATAAAAATATAACCCCAGAGCCACAAAAGCCATAGCCATGTACATGCATGTGGGTCTGATAATATTACCTCTGAGCAGCTGTTCCTGCTTGATCAGCAGGCCGAGGTACTTCTTCAGCGCTTTCTCATACTCTTTCTTCAGGTTTTGGTTCTCTGGGTCTTCATCCCGTTCAACCAATTAAGGACTTTTCATTTAAACATTTGGAAGGTGAGAATTGCCAAAAATCAAGAAATTAAGTAACAAGTAATCATCTGGAAATCAACTGTGATATAATATGCAGGTTGCATGGTTTCTAGATATAGAGGTATAAACACAGGTCTGGTGTGTTTCATTATGGTTTTAATTCCACCCATTTCCGTAAACTGTGTAGATATATTCTATATAAGCATGACTAACCTCCACTTACAACTATTTATCTGACACACTCCATCATCCAAAGTATGGTGTTCTGTTTAAAATAAAACAATAAAGCACCTCTGACCATTGACCCGACTTAACCACTTGACCTCCGTATGACTCCCAACCCCCAGTGACCAGCCACGCAGAAAGGATATCAGCTCTCTTTTTTTTCTGCAGCTCCTCCTGCCACAGGTCGTACCTCTTCAGCTCATGCTCCATGATGTTCATGCACAGAGCGCCAATCTTATAGTGAGTGATCAGTGCGTGGAACTGGATGAAACTAGGGAAGGAACGTTCGCAATAATTTTTTTTGACTCTGAGACTTGGACAGCGTTCAAAATAAAGTTGGAGCTAGCACCCAACATGATCCCCGGTCTGTGATGGATGGGAACCGAATCCATTATGCAGTCCAACAGAAAAACAATGGACTACACCTGTGCCAAGAACAACTATGGGGTTTTCACAGTCATCTACTCAATCCGGTACTCTAATTGGTCTCGACAGTAGGCATTATTGTTATGAAGAAGCAATTTAGCGTGATTATTAAAGAAAAGAAAAAAAAAGAGAAGAAAAACAAGCCTGTGTAATGACATATGGTGAAAGTGGCTCCAACATTCAGACTAGAAAGTGTTAGAGGATATTTTCACATTCTGCTTAATACCTGGAGAAACAAAAGAAGACGTAGATGATGGTGGTTGCCAAATCTACGCTCTGCTTCCAGTCCTCCCGCAGGACACGTGCCAGGGCTCCTAAAGCCGCCTCTGTGGAGCAGCACACACGAAACAAAACTTAGTGCAGCACTCACTATACACACTAATTAAAAGTCTTCCGAGGGTAAGTTATGACTGTAAAATGTATCTCAGCAATCTGTATAAAGTTTTAAAACCATTATATAAATAAAATACATGATTTATACTTCCTTACACTTCCGACTGTTAAACACTTCACTAATCAAACAAAGTGAATAAAACATGCAAAACTCAATAGATGTTGAGGGAACTATATTCCACAAAAAACAAAAAAACAAACAAAAAAAAAACTTAATCTGTTTTTTTCCCCCCCTAATCTGTTTATGCTTTAGTGAAATAAAAATAAGCCTAATCAGATCAAGCCATCAAAATGTTTTTAGTGCAATCACAGACCTAGAAGTGTCTAAATTACTAAATAATACAAAATAATGAATTAAATGAATAAAAAAAATCATCTTTATTATTATTTTAATCATTAATCAGAGCTTTTTTCCTCATCAAACTAACAGATGAGTAAAGAGACCATGGGGTCGTTCGCAAAAACACAGCGGGTGGAATTTTGATATCCTCCTCCTAGGGAATTTATATGATCGTCACCAAACCGGACCGATGTGATCTAAAGACACTGAGGACGCGAAATTGTGGAAGGATTTTTGATATCTCAAACGGGTCAGCTGTGATAATGTCTTAAACTTACACCAAAAAATGATGAATAACTTTCTGTGTCACTGAATATAATGGTGTGATGCTTACTTTCCAGCACACACACACACACACATCATAAATGTTAACACTCACACAACAAATATTTAGGGCTCAAACTGACATTAGCCTTGTATAGTGTGTGATGTGTGCAAGCTGTGCAGTGCAACCGGGTGGCGATGGCGCAGGGTGCTTGGAACTATATTTTGTTGAAATTGTGGTGCTAGAACCATTTAAAAAAAACTTAAAACTGATTAAACATTCAACATTTCAACATGTTAACATTAAATATTGATGATTAATTGATTGTTTACTTGTTTAACTTTCAGTTAAGAAAAAGGAGTGAACTTTGCCACCCAGTTGATGAGACAAAATACTTTGCATCTTATAACAGTAGCAGGTTATAAATATAGAGGAGTGCAGGACATCTTTCACCAACTACTAAAATTATGAAACCTGACCATGAGATGGGTTGACGTACAGAACCAGAGTAAGAACCTGGAATGTGGGGCACTCGTTACTGTAAGCAGATAACCACCAGAGGGAGGGTGAACTAAACACAAGGGAAATGGTGGAAAAGGGGTTAAAGCAACAGAGAGAGAGGCAAAGTGTACGTTACAGATGAAGAGAAGAGAGGTCAGAAGACCCAGGAGCTAGAGGACGAGAGAGGAGGAGAGGTCATGTCTCATGCGGGATGAGAAATGAGACTTCCTCTGTGAGCGGACATGCGCGGTCAGCTGCAGCATGTGCCCCTTGCACCCTCTGGTTTCCGTATGACCCCTTGGTGACGGTGTTCGAGCCCCATAACGGTTTCCAAACTCAGTTACGCCAATGACTTCTGACAGGTTTATGAAAGATCTAATGCATTGTGACAGAAGAGATGCACACTGGACGTGTGGCTCCGAGCGTCGGCGGCGTAGAGGGAACACAGCTGGGGCATATTCTGTGAAAAGGGATCGTCTATGTATACAGACATAAAAGCAGGATGTCATATAAATGCCACAAAGCTTCCTGATTTCTTTATGGTTGCAGCACCATGAAACGGTTGTGAAAGTGGTTACACGATTTAAACCAGGGATAATTACATCAGAAACTAATGTGCTGTGTCTCACTGCTATAAACATTTCTATTACTTAACGGCATTGCTCACTTGCTTTCTTATTTATCTTATTTGGTTGGCTTCAATAATTTTTTATTATTATTTTTTTTTAACCTCAGTATAGCTTTATTTTTGGAAACATAGAAAATCATCCAAGTCTTTTTAAGATCTTTTCGAGTTTGTACAACAGTACTTTGGCTATATCCTGCAGCTATAGAATGCTTTATTCTTGAACTTTCCACAAACAGATCACATTCTGAATTGCCATTCTTGATTTAAATCCTGGTTTGGATAAAATTCATGCATTCAATTCAGTTTAATGAGTATAGGGATGATTGCATATGAGTCATTGATTGCAATTTAAAAATGGCAACTCTGCATGTCTTTTGAACTGTGCAAGAAACCAGAGTACCTGGAGGAAACCCATCAAGTATGGGGAGGACATGCAAACTCCACGCACACAGACCTGAGATGATAATTGAACATTAGATGTGCAAGGCCACAGTGCTAACCACTACGCCACCATTCCGCCCATTTCCCTCTGATTAAACAGCAATTTCAGATGAAAATATTCTTTCCATTTTCCATACATCATGTAACTCACAACACCTCACATCACCTAATGTTACCCCCAAGTTAGGCAAACGTCCAGAAGAAATATATTTCTTCCAACAACTGAGAGAAAAATTTTAATGAGTGTTTTACCTTTAAATATATAATATTTAACTAATAAACAGATTTTGGAGTTACACCACACCTCTTTTTCCTTCAAAATTCATTCCGGTCAGGCCAGATCGAGTCAGACTCTTTCAACTCAGGTGTTTACAAGATGCACTTAGATTATTTTTCTGATTGTTACTGTAATAATGTGGCCCAGGGGAATGCAGCAAAATAAAAAAATTTCACCACATAATGTTTAACCCTGGGAATTTGACTGCGTTTTCTGTTTCATTCTAAAGTGTAAGGAAAATGATAAAAGTTTTTCAATTAAAAAAAAAAAAAGTATATCTGAAAAGTGTCCAATGTTGTTTTGCCGTACGTATCCACGCTGCTAGTTTTAAGGGTTAATCCTCCTGTGTGTGTGTTTTTTTTTTTTTAAAGAGCCCGTTCACTGAGCGAAATTGTGTTTCTCTGCAGAGCATGTTTGAACATCAGTACGCGCTTCTTATCCTTTTTATGGCAGTTTGTACCTGCTGCTTTTACTGTCTCTCAGTCCACCGCACTCACGCTGCTGCTTCTTAACCTGTATTTTGCTAGCGCAAGAGGAAACTGTCTGCTACCAGTTAAACGATCGCGGATCTTAGATGGACAGATTTTTTTTTTAAAGGATCAGCAAATACAGTACGCCTGGTCGGCCCGCTCAAGTATACATGGCTTCTGGCAAACGGGACTTCTTATAGCTGTCTTTTAACAATTTCTTTCTTCTTGCCACACTTCCATAAAGGCCAAATTTATGGAGTGCACGACTAATTGCACTGTGGACAGATTCTCCCACATAAGCTGTGGATCTCTGCAGCTCCTCCAGAGTTACAGAACAGCTGCATTTGTACGGAGATTAAATTACACACAGGTGAACTCCGTTTACTAATTAGGTGACTTCTGAAGGCAATTGATTAAACTGGATTCTACTTAGGGGTATCAGAGTAAAGGGGGCTGAATACAAACACACATCATACTTTTTTGCCAATATTTTGTATATTTTATTTTGTTGAAATATTTGATAAGTTTGTTTAGAAATAATAATTATGGCGGATGATAGAGATACACGCTGCTCAGTAAAATTTTAAACTCTTGTATTTGAAGTTGCGTAATAAATGCTGTGCTTGGTTTTTAAGTGAAAAAAAATAAATGTTATAAGGAATGGACTATGTTGAATTAATCATTTAAAGGTTTAGGGGGAAAATTATATTGAATTGAGATATTTATAAAAATGTGATAGTTAGAAAAATCTAAAATTTAATTCAATTCGTCCATAATAGCTACAGTACTCCAATAGACCAGACATTATACATCAGTTGGATCACTTAATTTACGTCTAATTATTATTATTTTTTTTTTTTAAGGTTCAGAGACCGTAATAAAAATCAGAACCCTTGGCACCTATTGGCTCATGTCTGTCAGGATATAATTCCACACCAGTGTGGTACAACAGTACTGTTGTTTTTCAAGGAATTTTGTAGTGAAATGCTACGAACCGTTCTGAAGCAGCTCCTCCAGGTTGTCAGGATTACGAGCCAGCTGTAGAATAAGCGTGGCTCCTCTGATTTTCTCTGGAACATCCTCGTACAGCAGCTCCACGTAATCATCGATGCTGTTAATATTAGCCTCCTCGTCCAGCTGCAACATTACAGCAGAGAGGATTGATTGAGAGGATTGATTCACCACCACACAACATAACTCACAGAGATGGAGGGGCAATACACTACAAATTTATTATTTTTTTTCTCTATCCATGTTTGCATCTGAGGTGGTATAAATGAGTTTGCCAACACTCCTGAAGGTGGCGCAATCTAAAGTATTCACACATTGGTAGACACCACGACATCCTGTATGGTAGGAGCGTATTACAGTATTTGCCAAGTTTTTTTTTAGAATTGTAACAAAATCAGAAAAATATTTATTAAACTGTTGAGAAAATATTTAGAGAATTGCAATACAAATCAGATCTTGAAAAAATGAAGATACAATGACTTTCTGTAGAGATGAACTGAAATGGTACAACTGCTATACAGTACCTCCATGCCTTCAAACGGTGCAGGATCTCTGGGTTTGATCTGCTTCTTCTCTTTTTTATCTGGAAATCAGAAACCAAACATTAACAAAACATGCTGAGTTATTCTTATCAGTGCTTACTTTACCATCTCCATATAAAACAGCTTCCCCCACTTTAGTTAGTCCTCCTGTGAGACAGGAATATAACTATACCGCGTGTTCCTTCCTACCTGTAGGTGACTTGCGGTTCTGCAGATAGAAGAGCAGTCGCTCCACTTCCGGGAGCTTGGATGGGGAAATAAGCTTGCATTCCTCCACCACCTTCCGAGCCAAGGACCCGATATCCGTGCTGGCATTAAGGCTCTTCAGGCGAACTCTGAGAAGAGGAATGGTCGTGTTCAAACACAATAAAACAGCTGGACTGGGGAATCCTGGTCAGATTAACCAGAGGACTTTCCTCGCTCACTGATTTTTCTGATTTTTTTTTTTTTACATTTCTAAGTACATACACAAGAACAAAAATGTTAACATTTTTAAATCAACTCTAAGTTTTTATAAATCGACATCAAAAATTTAACATTTGTCCCAGACCCGCTTTGCGACCCAGGCCACAATATGACAGAATCATGAAGTTACCATCAATGAAATCATCAATGGAATCAAGTCTTACATTTTCTGACACGCCTTGCGTTCTCCAAGCATTGGGCCTCCCATTTCTCCCACAATAGTCGCTTCCACTTCATATTGGACGATTAGGGCTCTCTCTGTAGGATGGACATCCAGACTGCCTCCCTTAACTTTTCTGTGAACCATAAGCAAAAACTCTAACTCTATATGTATCCAGTTACTGACAATACTCCTATACAAGTTTGAGTAATAATCAAAAGAGATAGGGCATCTATGTTGTTTGAGGACATGTATGTGCATGGTTATTAGCCACAGCAGTGCAGGACAGCAATTGGACTCAGTATGTGCTTTTACAGATAATCAAACATGTACTGGCTAAAAATGTGCAAGATATGTCAAAGTTTATGAATAATCTCACCTAAATATCATAGACCAACACCTAATAACTGTGCTCACACTAAAACCACCTTACACACTTCCAGCACACATACATGTACTATGAAGTGTGTTTGAGTCTGGTTCCATGCCAGGTTCCTTCCTTATGTCTCAGTAACTGGACAGGCTATTCCATGGCCAGGTGTGTGTGTGTGTGTGTGTGTGTGTGTGTGTGTGTGTGCGCGTGTGTGTGTTATTCTCCCATTATCTCAGCTCGCAAAACATAGAATGTTCTAGAGTTTATATGCATTTGGAATCTGTTACCTTGTAACTCCCCATAAAAAGACTGAGCTCTATAAACGTCTTGCCCCCTCATTTCTTCATATTAAATTAAATGATGTAGATTAAATTAAAGAAACTGAAACATGTTTATGTAACAACCTCAGCAGCAACCTCATTTCCCCTCTCTTCTGTTCCAGCCACTCAGCATTCATCATCACCCGTAAACTAATTTTTTTTAGCCTGATCATCTGTCATCATCTGCACCTGATTCTGACTGGTTCATGTCTTAAGTTAGATGTTGTTGTTTTTTTTATCTCTAAAAAGATTGATAGGTCACTGCGTGGCATAACAAACAAAAACATTCCCCTGAAACTGAATTGAACTGAAAAAATTGAACTGAACTTTGCATAGAAATGTAGGCTGAAAAAAACGCTTTTAGAGAGAGCAAAAACATTAAGAGAGTATGAAGTAGGGAAGGGATTGCGCATGACATATACCGCATCCTCTAGGATACATGTACGGCTGCCAGAGGAACCGATTCCCTTGTATTAATTTTTGATATAATGCTAACAAATGCAGCAGGATGGGTTCTGAAGCATATTCTGCTCAGATTCAGGCTTCAAAACCCACGCTTCACACCGCAGATGGGCATTGGCCTGAACTTTGAGGCGTGGCACATCGTGCAGTGGCAAAGTCAGTCAAGTCTCCTCACCTGAATCCAGTGGATCACAGATTCCTCTTGGTGGAGGTAAAACTGATGGGAAAAATGCCCAAAGAACAAGGACTGAAGACAGTTTGAGGAAGTATCTATTAGCAGACTAAGAATTGGACACAGCAACCTTAAATACACTCTACTTATAGTCGGTCAACACCCAATGGGACAATGATGCCAAGTGTGAAACTGTCAAGCATGTACTGCGCTTGTGCAGGAAATATATGCAAGAGAGGCTAGTTATGGTGACACAGCTCCAAGAACTAGGGAGAGTCCGATCAGAGAAGAAAGCATTTAATATTGTTTTTGAGAAAGACGACTTAAAGGACAGGGACACTGAGAAGAGAGAGAGTGGTGTATAAGTGGTGGTGATGCAATCTGGTGGGAGAGTGAGACTTACAGTTGGCTATAATGTACTAGATACCAACCGCCGTTAAACAACGAAGAAGAAGAAGAGCTTCAGTCTGGCCGATCATCAGCAGGGACGAAACCATCATAATCCCTTACATTTGTTTCTCAATAAATTCCCTGAGCTCTTAAGTCACTTTTAAAATATAACCAGGGCACAGGTTTAAAATAACCACACTTTGATCAATGGCCGAATATGTACAGCTATTATTATATTTTATAATAATAATCCAATATTACATGTGTACTGTATACATGTCACTTAGTTCTTTTCAGAGAATATACACAGCTATTGTAAAAACAGATATTAATCATCACCTCAGGTTAATGCCGTAAAGCTTATTTACCTCCAGATCAGGGTGTAATTAATGATTTTTTTTGTTTACACTGACATTACGTCATCATTAAAACTAACAGCAGATGACTGGCTTTATAAAGCCGAATCAAATCAACACCCATTAGCTTGCTAGGCTAAGTGAGCTAGCAAGCCGAAATAAAAGCTCAATAGCGCGTGAGCACACTCACCTTTTTAAATATCTTACGTCGTCTGCCTGCATTGCGTCTTTATTTTTCAGTATGAATACGTGACAGATTTTTATTTATTTATTATTTTTTTAATGTCTTGAGGCGGATTTTAGACCCTGACTAATGTTTACCTATGTGTTGCTAGGGTTAGTGTTGTTATGTACGACTCCAGAGCTTCGAGACTCGAGCCGAGCGGAAGAGGCGGGTCCAAGGCGCGTATCCCAGCACGTGACGTAACCAATGACGTAACCAATGACGTAACCAATTAGCGCACTGTGCTTGTACACAGCTATTAAGAAAGAGAAGGAGCCTTTAGCAATATTTATAGTGGCAGAGGTGGAAAATAATGAATTTACATTACTGTAATTGAGTAGATTTTTTGTGTACTTCTACTTTTTAAAGTAGTTTTTAAAATCTGTAATTTTACTTTT
>JAQQZT010000020.1:728453-753136 GCA_030068275.1 Clarias platycephalus | reverse complement strand
GTCAACAGCACCGGTGGCGGTCGTTGTTAACCCGGGCCGCGACCGATCCGGTATGGGAATTATATTTCTGATTCACATCATTGATTTGGCACACAAGAAACAAAGATAGAGAAACAAGTTCCTACTTCCTGTATATCTTGAGTGACAGATGTTTCGTCTAATCATCGGTAAGCATTTCATTCGCAAATATACCTACCTTTTCCGGTTTGTATCTGACTGGCCGAGAAGTGCAATACAGATTAACAAAACGGAAAACAAATTAACAAATTCAAAACCAAATTAACAAAAACAAAGCAACAAAACTCCCCCACCCCCACCCTCCAAAAAAAAAAAAATGTTTTGGGTTTTGTTATTTTGTTTTGGGTTTTGTTCATTTGTTTTGGGTTTTGTTAATTTGTTTTGCACTTCACGGCCACCGTAAGAATCCCTTGTTTCACACAGTAAGTAATGGCCTTCATCAGGGGTTAGAGAAGGATTTGGGATTCAGCTTTGTGTTACAAGTTAGTTATCCTTGTAGCTCACGACACAGACGAGTCAAAGTGTTATGTGGCATACTGTAACGTTATCAGTGTTTTCTTGCTGAATTTGCTCCTGTGCCTGGATTTTAATGTGGGTTTTGGCGCTACAGTAGCATCTGGTAAGTACGGTCCTTTGGCCATCCCGAAGTGGATGAGGCCATGGTGGACAGGTGTCACATGCAGAAGGTCTATAAATAATGCTAATAATAAAAAAACAGACATTCTTAATGGTTGTGTAAGTCCCAGACCCAGTGAACTAGAGTGGGGAATGCTTTTGATAAAGATTCCAATGTTCCTCAATAAGTCGCTCTGGATAAGGTTATCTGTTAATCACTGTAAACGTAAGAAAAATAATTACAGTACTCACTTTACCCTGTATTCCGGATACAAAAGTGCAGTAGCCTGTGCAAATTATATAAAGTTGCAGATTATGTTTTCAGGATTTTCATGAAAACCAAATGTCTTTGTAAACGCTCATATGAAAGATTCATAAATAAGTCTGTTCACATGACAAACATAATGCTCATACATGGGCTACAGAATTTTCTTGTGTAGTTCAGTACTGTTAAATCAGTAATATAATCTATGATTATTTGACGTTCCAACAATGTAAATTTGTGTCTTTTCAAAACATTGACGTTCTTTAAGGCTATTAATTTGCATTATGATCTATGTCGAGGTCACATGACAGATAAAGATCTCCTGGAGTTCTTGATGCGAGCGAAGGAGAGCCTGAGGCCAAACGGAGTCATTGTTATCAAGGATAACATGGCACGCCAGGGCTGTCGACTGGACCCTGTTGACAGCAGCCTCATCCGCCACCTGGACATCATGAAGAGCATTATCCAGAAGGCTGGCCTTACCATCCTGGACACGCAGAAGCAGGAAGGCTTCCCAGACATCATCGTGCCTGTGTGGATGATCGCCATGCAGTGAAATAGTGTCAGTATTTCAGCGCTGTAAACCTTTTAAAGTAATGAGAACCTTGTAGCATAATTTCTTTATCTAGCAATTCATAAGCTTTGTCTGTATGACATCACACACATGCTTTCTATCATCTGCTCATCTATGTAAAATTATTTAATTTAATTAATCATCGTCAGATCAATGAAATTGTCCATTTCACTTCAAAATATTGAACATTCCTTTGTGAATGAGGTGTGAATATAGACATAAACCAGTTATGACCTAGGATGTCAGTATTAAGTACTGAAGGGTGTCTTGGTCATTTAATATTTGTTAAAATCACTAAATAAAATTATATATATATATAAGACACCCTTCAGTACTTAATACTGACATCCTAGGTCATAACTGGTTTATGTCCATATATAGACTTAAATATTGACTTTATATGTTCTGCATGTCTTCTTAGGATGCAATATTTCTAAGCACTTGTTTAGGAAAATACCTATTTATCATTAAAAAACAACTGCATAGTTTAAAGAAAATGTTTCAGTTACACAGCAATGTCACCCCCATATTGTATGTTCCTAAATTATTGATGTGAATAATGTTGCTTAAATCTGCTAAGTGTGATAGTGAGCATGTAGGCTGGAATATTTTCATTATAAATATATTTGTCCTATGCTTAAGAATTATTTAGTTAATTTGTTGTTGATTATAAATGTTAGTTTAATAAAAGATCTATTTGATGTAAAATATTGTGTTTTTGTGGAAGCCCTGAAACACAAGGTGTGAATTTTTATATTTCTTTTATTGTTATTTTGGTTTATTATCTTGGTGTCATGACTCACTGAGTTATTTTGTGTAGCATGGTGGAGTTATGGTTAGCACTGTGGCCTCCAGGGTTTTGTGTGTGTGTGTGTGTGTGTGTGTAGTTTCCTCTGGGTTCTATGGTTTTCTCCCACCGTCCAAAGTGCCTGTAGTGTGTGAATGTGCGTGTGAATCCGTGTGTTAATGTTGACTGCTGCCTTACCACGGTCATACAAAATGGGAATAAATACAATGGTCACCACTGGCCTCCACAATCTCTAGTTGGACTACAGAGGTTCCTAGACGGATGGATGGAAATTGCCTGTAGTGTGTGAGTGAGTTCTGGCACCCCATCCAGAGGAATAGAAAAAAACAACTACTACATACTAAGCAAGAGTAATGATTTATTGAATTATTACACAAGCTTTTCTTAATAAAATGCAACAAAATATTACCCCTAAAACCGAGCCTTCATGGCATGACATGAAGTCAGATGCTTACATATTGTTCAGTTCATCTGGGTGTGAACGAAGCTGTTTCTCTTCCAATTCTTTGAACACACACACAAGCCTTCCTGAAATAAATAGAATTAAAATAATGACATGACATTGAATTAAAATAATATGATAAGCTAATAAAATTATATAAAAATTATAAAATTCACAAAATATATTTGTCATATTGATGGATGTAAACACTAACCATAAATTTATACTTTATATTATGATTTAATTGGGTTAATTATAATTTTTAATCACTGTTGCCTTGCACCTTCAGGATCCGGGTTCGATTCCCACCTCTGTGTGCATGGAGTTTGCATGTTCTCCCCATGCTTGCTGGGTTTCCTCCAGGTTCTCCAGTATCCTCTCACTGTCCAAAGACATGCAGATTAAGCTAATTGGCAATCTCAAATTGCCCGTACTGTGTGAATAGGTATGTGTGTGTGCCCTGCGATGGATTGGCCCCCTGTCTAAAGTGTCACCTGTCTCGTGCCCTAAGTTTCCTGGGAGGCCTCCTGCGACCCTCAGGATTAAGCGGTATAGACAATGAGTGAGTGAGTGATGATTTTGTAGAATTTAGTAATTATCTTATTTACTTCTACTGTCACTACAATTACTACTATTGCAACTACTTTACTACTACTTATTATTATTACTATTATTATATAGAAAAGAACAAAACATAATGCAACAAGTACAGTATTTGTACAAAATATTATGCTAAATATTTTTTGACTTAAAAAATAAGAAAAGAAAATTACAACCACAAATACAAAGTTATTTCTCTTGAACCTGAACTTGTCTTTTATTCATGTTAATGAGTAATTAAAATCCACCCATAAAGGCCACATCGAAGACCCGAATGTATTTTGTTTTTGTTTCCCAAGCCATGGCAAAGACCACAATGTTTAGGTAAATGACTCTCAGATGGTTTCTTTAATGTGGAGGATTTGTGTGGAATTGTTCATGCTCTCGACAGAGAGGCTCCTTTGTATATCTGCTTTGGAGCTCGTCCAGTCCTGTCAGTTCTCATCTGCATAAAGAGCATCATGGCGTCGCCTCTAATGTTTTGGCGTAAGTCAAAAACCTCCAAAGGTTCCTCCTTTCTATGAATGGATCGTCTGTCGAAAATCTTTTCCCCCTTAAAGCTGAGCCTTCACGGCATGACATGTAGTCGGATGTCTAGATGCTGTTCAGTTCCGCTGTGCGTGAACGAAGCTGTTTCTCTTCTAATTCCTCGCACACACACAAGCCTTTCTGAGAAAAATCTTTTTCATCTTACAACATCCTCAGGCCTCAGGTTCCTCCTGGATAATATATGAACAAACAGCTGCCACATATTCAGAACAGGTTAGCGTGCCTGGCAGTCTGTTCTATCAGCTCTAATCTAACTCACTTTTCTAGCTGGCAGCCTGGCAGCTATTAAGAGGAGAACCATTAATAAATCCAGTCATATTAGCAGTGAGTTGGGATTGAATCCAGGTAAAGAGTCAGCTCTAATACCAGCAGCATACGCCTTTCCAACATTTCCAGAATTCCAAAAGTCAGTTTTTATGAAAAGACTTGAATAATTAAGCTTAGGAAATCAGGGTTAATATCATTATATGGCAAGAGAGTAAGAAACTTCAAAGCTTTAGTTAATTAGTTAAAAAGCCTAGGAATAGGTTTACTAATTTCACTTGTAATCCCCTAACGGAAAACATTAGATGATTCTGATAATATAATCAAAATACTTTGACATTCCTGGATGTCATGTTTTTGTAATGTATAAGTTAATTCGTGTGAAATCCACCGTTCTTTAAAACTTTTATAAACTGTGTGTAAAATCAGATTGGTCCACCCTTTGAGCACACATTAATTAAAGCCTCCGTCCATCCATTATCCATCTAGAAACCCTCTGTAGTCCAACTAGGGACTGTGGAGGCCAATGGTGCCCACTGAAGGGCAAAGGTGACCATTGTATTTATTCCCTTTTTTTTATGACTGTAATAGCACCGCTGCTCAACATTTACACATGCATTCACACACTATGGGCAATTTGGGAATACCAATTAACCTATCCTGTATGTCTTTGGACTATGGGAGGAAACCAATGTACCCCAGGGGAACCCTCCAAGCATGGGGAGAACATGTTTCACTCCGCCTCCAAATGTGCAGTTTCAGTGTTTATATAAATGAGCTCCTAATGATCAACAGGCTACAGGAGGAGCTATAATTATATATGTGGTCACAAGACGAGGAAAAAAATGCTAATTGGCTTGTTTATGTCCTGGTCAATACAAAAATAAAAAAAGTCTAAAATCTTAAAGTTTTGGCTGTGAAACAATATCTGGCATGGCTCAGTAGAAATTAATGTTATAAAATGAACTGGTCGAAGTGTAAACGTAGCTTAATTGGCTGCACAACTAACTAGAATATATATAATCCATACTAAACAGGATTTTAACGTGACTCTCTGCAGATTCGATATAATATTTAAATATCTTCAGATTTATATATATATAGAAACAAGTTTATAGTCTAAAACTACACTTTTTTCACAGATTAAAAAAAACTGATCTGGTCTGATCTGACCTGCAGTTTTAATTGTGAGACTTCCCAAAGACAGAGATATTTATTGAGCAAGCATAGAATTGGACCCAGGTGGATTTAAATTAAACACAGGTGTACCCTGTTTAAAGTATTTAGTGTGAATGCTCAAAACAGTTTAACAATAGTTATAATTTAAATGGCTTTATTCATCCCCCCCCCCCCCCTCCCCTTCTTTTAGCTATTTAAATTAAGACCAGTGTTTAATTCTTCTAAAGCACTTACACTAAATACAGTACACCTGTGTTCATTTTAAATCCACCTGTGTCCAATTGTATGCTTGCTCAATAAATATCTCTGACTTTGGAAAGTCTCACAATTAAAATGGCAGATCAGATCAGACCAAGGACCTGCCTGTGAAGCTTCAAGATGAAGTTGGTAGGATTGATAAAAGCTGGAGAGGGTTCTTAAAACATCAGCAGAGCTTTGAACGTTCCTAAGAGAACTGTGAAATCCATTATAGGAAAGTGGAAAAATGTGGCCCAACCCAGACACTACTAAGATCAGACCAAACGGCCCAGGCATGGCAAGAAGAGCCATTGTCAGAGAAGTGCTAAAGAGACCAGCCACAATGCTGAAAGTGTTACAGAGCTCGCTGGCTGAAACAGAAGAACCTGTGCAGACCTCAGTAATGTCCTCATGATTCTCCATGAGAGAGTGAAGCCACTTCAGAGGAAACTTTTGGGAAAAGAGTTTGTGGTCTAGTGAGTAGAGAGTTGAACTGTTTGGTCTAAAAAGTCAAACACAAACTAAATATGGCCCAATACATGAGTAACACTGTTCCATGGTGGTGGTAGCATCATGTCCTGGGGTTGCTTTTCAGCAGGATGATTTTTAAAGCTTGTTGGCATAACAGCCTGGATGGATGGATGGATGGATGGATGGATGGATGGATGGATAAGGCCAAATATAAGCAAACTGCTCAGAAGAAACTGGTTCAGGCAGCCAGACATTTTAAGTGAAAATATATGTTTAAACCACATAATGAGCAAAAACACAAGAGCAAGAACTACAAAAAGCAGTGGCATGAACAAGAAGAAATGTTGTATTTTGAAAAGGCCGGGTCAAAGCCCAAACTTTAATCACATTTATTAATTTTATCACATTTTCATCAACTGTTGCATGCCATGAAAATTGTTATTAACCATTTTTAGTAAAGTTAAATAGAAAGGGAATAATATGCAACATATAAGTACACAAAGCTGACAGAAACAAATATGACTGCTGCAATAGGACGACTCACACACAATGAGGGGATGAATACTTAACAATTGAGCAGTTTTTAAATGTTTTAATCATTCTGAGGACTTCTGAAGAGTTATTGAATTTTATTTCTGTAGAAAGTCCATTCAAAAAGGAACAGAAATAAACTCTATTCTTGTTTGCTTAACCTTGTAAAAACATCTAAAAGGGATTGGGGTGTGTGGGGGTACTTTAAGCATTTTTGGTGATGGTATGCATGGTTGGAAACTGGTGCCTGGTGGAAGGTCTATCTACTGACTAACTGTGCATTGAACAACATGAAGGACACCTGTCCTTTATAATCAGCAAACAGTATGCAGTCAACATCTGTGACAAAAATAAAATACAAAACGGACAATGAAAAATTTAATTTCAGGGTTCAGAAGTATTTCTTCTAATATAAGAATTCTCCTTTAAACTTAAGAAAGCCAGCAGGATTTACACAGTTGTTATGCAGCCTGAACAGCTGCTTTTCCCCCGTGTGTTGCAGTAGAACTTATGCTCCTATCACTTGTTGCTCTCCTCATCCCATAGAACGTAATCCAAGAGTAAGATTTCTAGGGATATTAAGTCATGGACACTTCACTATAAATGGTAATGTGGAATAGTTTTGGTCTGTGGTCATAAATACACGTTGCATCGTGTCTAGGGAAAGCATTTAGCCTCATATGCTCTTTGTCAGCTGAAATCTTTTAACTGTGCTGTTCTCACAACAGGTACTTCATTAAAGTGTCTCTTTTTTCTGAATCAGATTCTATGGAGAACAAGAGAAAAGTCCTGTTTATCACTGGACATTACAACAAACTGTAACATCCGCTGTAAACGGCTCTACTCAATGTCATCTCAGCTAATCTTAAACGTAAACCAGCATGTGATTGCACACTTAAAGGTCTCTCAAAGTGTATGTTGAAGGTCCAGCAGAAATAACTCTCAGATAGTGGACTTTTTCATACCTCAAACTCCCTTTGTTCTCTTCTCCTCCTCTGGACACACTGTTTCAGTGTCTATGTTAATGAGCTACATCCGAGCCACATCTCTCCAGCAGAGCCGAGCAAGAAGCCAGGGGAGGGGCTCTTCTTATATAAGCTCACATAAGGGAGGAAAATTTAATTGTCTTGTTTAATCCCCAGCCAGTACAAAAATGGTTGTTGTTGGTTGTTTGTACACATGCCGGAGAGACAAAATTTGTTGTTGGTCTTTCGGCTGCTCCCGGCAAGGGGTCGCCACAGCGGAATATCCGGTCCGCACTACAACTTGGCACAGGTTTTACGCCGGATGCCCTTCCTGACGCAACCCTCCCATTTTCTCCCGGCTTGGGTAAATGCACTGCATCCAGTGGCTGGGGTTTGGGCACTGGCTGGGAATCGAACCCGCGCCTTCCGCATGGCAGGCGAAACACAGAGACAAATCTAAATGTCTAAAAATGAATAAAAAGTGAATTTTGCATGACAGGCCCCTTTTTAAAGTAAAGATGACAGATAAGGTTATTAAGTATTTGGAATAGATGCTTTTGGTCCCTAAAGTTGTGCTGACACATGGATGGGTAAAACTGTGTTTTTGGTTTGTAATAGTGTGTGCTGCACTCACCATATCTCCTGTTTTGGCGAGAACATTTTTCAGGTTTCTGATTGGCCAACACAACTTGGTGGTCAGGGGTATATTGCCACCTGTTGGTCTGGCATGCATTGACTGTGTTTATATGTCTTTTCATGTGTACGTGAATTGTTAGGAAAAAGAATAAGGGAAAAAAACTTTTAGAAATGGCTACATGAATGTGAACTAGCCCTTAGTTTTTCATGACCTCATTAACAATTGTTGAAGGTACATTAATCAACCAGCAGTTTACTGTAGATCAGAGGTCCTCAAACGTTTTGAGGCCAGAGACCTCCTTAAGTGTAAAATTAATCCATTTGACCCTCTCAATACAGATTTATGCTGCTTGAATTACGTCACTCTAGGCATTTGGCCTCGCACAAAGAAGAGAAAGTACAACCAAGTGCAAACATTTTCCACAACAGGAGTTCTGAACTATTGAGGTAACTCCCATTGGATAAAGGAGACCTCCAGAAGGCTGGCATGTTCATAATGAACAGTAAGTGTTGAAATACATTGCACCTTTAGACCTTGGATAACATCTCCCGATAGCATGTGAGTAGGATCTTTACTAAAAAAAAAAAAAGGACATGGCATGCTTTTGCTTTATTCTAGCTGGTATGAAGTAATCACTCAAAGCATCAATTAAACTTTTTAAAAAAATTATTTGCTGGAACTGTGAAACTGGACAATGCTGTAGAAATGAAGAAGCAAATTAGCCGAGCTTTACCACTGTGGTCAGAAACACTGTTTCAAAACAAAGTTATGGATAGTAATAAATAGCCACCATAAACCGTGGCTGACTCAGGACGATGTGGTCAGACGTCTGTCTTTGTGACTTGAGAAGCTTTTTTTAATGGTGTGTGGAATAAGAGGTGCCCACAGCAGTGCACAAGCGGTAAACCTAACCATCGGTCCGACATGCTAACTTGCGTGTTAATCCTAATCTGCCTACAGCTACGTAACTGTGCTCGAATAAAAGCACCTGATACCCCACCACAAAAACAGCTTGTGTGTGTTATGTGCAGGCTTGTGTGTATCGTGTACACTGTAGTGTATGTAATACCAGTGCCGGTTTTCAAGCGAAGCATTCATTCGCACATGCATGCAACCCAGATTGAGTCTAATTTGCTACACAAAACACTTCATTTAAATGTCAGTGTGTGAGGTTTAGCAGTAGAGCTATTCAATTAGATTTAAAGGATAGAGGCAGAAATAAGGCAGAACCCCCTGTTTTCAGATTGGTTCTTGTTGTCTACTAAAACCATGTGCGACCACCTTTTCTTTCTCTTTCAGGCTCTTGAATGTGCTCCTCGTGCTGGTTTCAATTCCATGACATTTAAGATGATACCATAATGAGGCCAAATGAATCTCACATGCACTTTCTGCCCACTTTAATCATTTTTTCCACCAAAGCCATTTAGGCCTGGGATTCAAGATTGTCTTCCAAAGCGAGTCAAGAAGGACAGTTGTGGGTTTTTTTTTTTTTGGTTTTTTTTTTTGCGTGTAATACGTTTTACAGATCCAGCACAATCAAGGATAATAAGTATCTGACGTGAACGCTTTAGCTGTTCCATCAAATTGACTAAAATGGCAATACAGCAGGTACTTTCTGTTCTGGGGCTTTTCAAGAGAAGATTGTTTTCCTTGATAGCGCTGCATCAGGTCTTTATAAATAGTTGGACTGAAATGTGTTATGCCTTCTTTTCTATGGTACTAAGCTGTTTTTTCTTTTTTTTTTTTTACTTTTTAATGTCTAAGCCACATTAGGTCCCTCTGTATATCTCATTCATCCTGAGATCATTCTAGACATCCTGATCCAACAAAGCCTTTGAATATATTGTATAGTATAAGATTTCAAATACTTTGTTAAACATGGTCAAAAAAATGATGAAGTAAAGAATGATCTGTGAAATTCTAGTAACTGATGCTACATCACCTAATTTCCAAACTAAAGCAGACACAAACTAAGCTATAAAATTTGCACAAAGCTGAAATATTACCCTTTTTGATGAAGCTCCATAGTGGCAGCAAAGGGCATGGAGTGAAGTCCAACCAACTCATTTTGAGCAAAAATTTACAAGCCAAGATGAAAAATATGACTTTCATAATGATTACAAATGGATTAGAGTGCGGTACTGACACTGCTGCGAAAGCCTGAGTCGAAAATAACTGATCGTGGGCCAACCAGTCTTGGCGAACTAAATGTTAAAATTGCTTGTGGCGTGTCAGATATTGGCACTGCTTGAATCCGGCTCCATAAACTCATGATTAAACCACTGTCTCGGTGGTTTCACTACCATTTAGTAAAGAAGTGATGGAGGTAGGCTGACGTAGAAGTAGTCAGAGCTGTGGCTACATGGGGGCGAGTGGGTTTAAGATGGCATGACCGCGCCTGACAAGCTACAGACAGATTTCTGTGGCAAGCTGTCTCTTTACAGCATTACGGTTCACCCTCTGCCTCAAAAGTGGTAAGTGTTTTTAAATCCAAGGAGAATAAACCTAGAATTTTACAACAGCCACATTAAATTTATAATATTTTTTTTCACCCTTTGCTAAATTTGAGTTGTGTGAAAAAGACCAGAGATATACTGCCGTGAAAACCCACACTGACACTTAACCACAGCAGAGTCAAAGTGCTAACACAAACTGACTTTTTGTATTAAAATTAAGCTAAAAATGGCTCTGATGGCAGCTCTGATGCTAACTGTTCATACTTCCTTTATGTCTATATCATCCCACATTCTGCTTATAACCAATTTATTTTAAAACTGATTTTTATTGTTGCAATATACAGTACTGTGCAAAAGTCTTGACCCCCTCACTTCTTCATATTTTGCTTGTGGCTTATGATTCATTCAAGAATAAAAACATCTAACTTAAGGCATGAACCAGTGAGAAACAGGTGCAGATGATGACAGATGGTCAGGCTGGTGATAAGTATACTGGTGATGCTGAATGCGGGGCTGAGGTCACATAAACAACCCATTTTTAACCTGTATCTTTAGGCACTTCACAGCCTGTCGCAGTGAAACACTCATTCCCTTTTCTTCAATTTAACCTACATAATTTAATTTCATTTTATATGGAAAAATGGCAGGGGGGGACAGGTGTCAAGACTTTATTGTAAACCTAACCAGTATTGTATATAATGACATTTCTCTCAGTACGCTGACGTTTTTCAATGCATGAAGACATTTTGTTAATTGTCGTATGACATCAAAAAATACAGATAAAGCGGGTAGAACCCATATACCGCCCACCTCCTCAAAACCCCCTCAGTGATCCATATCCCCCAGAAACACACATCTTGCCAGCAGATGTGGCAAGACCATGAAGTCACACTTCAAAGCCAACGCTCCTCGACCTACTGCGCACGCTGACGCCAACTTTAAAAAAAAAAAAGGCCTCGAATGTACAACATGGAAAAGATCAAACTGCTGTGAACAAGGTCCGAACAGCTGCCTTAAAAACAAAAACACAATAACAGAAAACAACTTCAATACTTATCAGCTTTATATAGAGTGCGAAGGTAAATCTTAAATTTTTTTAAAACAGGGGTTTGGTGTAAAAATGTTGCTTTTTGAACACATACAGTAAGATGCTCATTTTAGGGTTTAAAAATATAAAATTGATACATTTAATGATCTAGCATGTACTGTATTCCCACCTAATAAAATAATTAACATAATAATAATTAATTAAATAATTAAATAATAACAATAATAATAATAATAAAAAAACAATAGAAATGCCACAGATCAGAATCAGAATCAGCTTTTTTGGCCAGGTATGTGCACAATGCAAGAAAATTGACTTTCAGTGTGATTCCACATGCGAAGAAACAGAAGGGATATGTGTACATAGTTACAGTACAGTAAATGCCCTTATATATTTATCAAATCTAAATACATACATGTGAACAAAAGGAATCAGGAATATGTATGTCCAATACAGATATACATGCAATACATGCAGTGGCCCTGTTCAGTGCTTAAAGTTTTCTCCTTGGCTTTGGCTGTGTGGCCCACTTACCGGTACACCTTTGTCAGATCTAAATATCTGCCATTCATTTTGACATAAAAGGGATACCTTGGTTGGTGAAGAGTAGCACAACCCACCGAGCATGGGGAAAACATGCAAACTCCATGCACACATTTTTTTAAATAGTAGTATTATTTTTTATATATATGAGTGATTTACAGTATATATATCAATTTAATTGGGAAGTCTTTCAGTTAAAAGAAAAAAATATATATGATATTAAAATATCAGATTTTTGATGAGACCTGCTGATATTCAAGCCATTAGTATACACACCATGACTGATTGTCTACATTAACCAGAACAATTGGATTTAGTGTATAATTTTGACTTTTGCTTATCCCACAAACAAGTGTGTGTGTGTGTGTGTGTGTGCGTGTGCGCACATGTGCTCACATTTGAATGTGTCTGCAGGTTTATCGAAAGCCATCTAGTTTATCATACCTCCAGCTTCAGATATAATTCATCTGGTTTTGCAAGTGACTGATTTTTTCCCTCTTCCCTTTAAGCACATGCGTTATTTTTTTTTTTGTGCATGTAATTTGTCTAATGAGGTAATGAGATAATACATTACTGCTGTGGCAGGGCTGCATTGTGAAAGAGGTGGGCTGTTGCAGATGAGCTATAGTCCTTTGGGTCTTCATTCTCTTACAATGTTTTCCCATGAACATGAAATGCATTCTCTGCTGCCTAGAGAGAATTGCATGCGAGTAAGTGTGCTTGTGTGTGTGTGTGTGTGAAAGAGAGTGTGTGAGTGTGTGAGTGGGGGGTAATATGGAGCCTGTCCCAATTTGCCATCTCTAGAGACCAGGGGTTTGAAGCTTGGAGTTTAGAAAAGAGAATCTGCCACAAGGCTTGTATGTAACTGTGGGTTTTTTGTTCAACCCTGGCTTCCAGATGCGAAGCATGGGAAAGCCTTTTCTTCTTCTACTCTCATCTCTCAAGCCGTTTTCCTGCTTTTGTTCATGGCATCTGCACTGTTTCTTTTCTTTTGTTAGTGTAAATCCACACTTCCAACCTCTTGGTCTGCCGGTCTGCTTTCATACCGCTGAATTTGTCTTAAACTGTCCTGTTTACACAGTATATTTAGTTTAGGACAAAGTCACAAAAAACTCTGTTACATCCTGCACGACACAATGAAGAGGGCGGGTAAATAACTTTACAAAGTGATATTATATCCAATGGAATTGACTATAATGACTGACATTTATACTGATAAAGATATTTGATCAAGTCAAACCTCGGCTTTTGATTAAACAGAACACAGTTCTGAGAGTAAAAACTCCGTTTATTTCTTTATACAATCCCATGATACGCTAATGCACTTATCCCAGCGTTTCCTAGTGTATGGATAACATCAAGGTAAAAAGATTTCTAAATACGCCGAAGTCATGACCAGACTGCATGCTTCACGTCTGTAACGCTGACCTCCCAGGAACTCCTTTAATGACCCAAACATGTGGAAATGTCTTGGAGTGAGGTCAGGACTGTATGTGGTGTTGGTGAATGATTGTGTGTACAGTTCACACAGACAGATATGTCTCTTCAGTGGGCTCCGAGCCACCTTGACCGGGATTGTCATTCACAGACCTATGGACTTCTTTAAAATGTTTTTACTGAGAATCTAATCACTGTACTGTGCTTGAAGTCTTTAAATGTCAATTGCTTTTATATCTTCATTTACTAGAGATTCAAGTCCAGGTTTTTTTTTTTTTCAAGTCCAGACTTGAAGGCCTATTGTATAGAATAATAATAATAATAATGTAATACTGCTCCAATATAAAGCATCCTATATAAACCTGAATAAATCTATTCTGGCCATTCCATTCAAAACTGGAGTATTTATTCTTTTTCTGTTTTGAATGTTAATAACTTACACACTAAAATAAAAACATCCGGCTCTATTTTTTCCTCCTTGCACAAATCTAGCCACACTAAACAAAACACATTTTCAGCATCTCCCAGCGGCTAAGTATGTGTCTAAGCTCCAGAAAGAGAGAGATTGGTAATGTCAGCTGATCTGACTATATAGGAGGCAAGAACTGAGGCTTTAGATCCATAGTGGCTGGTAGTGATGAAAAGTCAGTTTTGTGTCGCTTCAGGAGGTTTCAGGAGAGCTCTGGTACAGAATTGTTGACTTTTATTACTATTATCTTTCTGTTGAAATCTGTTGAGACTGGAAAATCGTGATGGAGGTACACCATAACACTAACACGCAAATCATTAAGTGCAGTAATGTGTGGGTTTCCCCTTGTGCCAGTGGGGCAGCTCTGACCCCTCAGGGCATGACTCCACAAGATCTCTCTGGTCTGTCACCAGGAGATCCTTTGTGTGCTGTGGGTTGCAGGGTGGGACCTTTGTGGATAGGACTTGTTTGTCCAGCACATCACATTGGCTTTTCCATGAGATCAGACCAGACAGGCTGGCAAAGGCATAAGTGAGCCATACGTGCCCAAATCCTGTCCCCAGCTAATAGGCACCTAATTGATAACCAATGTTATTCAATTCACCTACTGGTATATAATTATGAAAAGCTCCTAATGCTGACACTTACAGTAAATATACACACTCAAAGCATACCTTTCACAGTATACTCTATGTTCAATCTAGTTTATTGTTAACTTGCTTTTCTCCTGATGTCAACCTAGGGTTAAGACATAGCATTGGTGAAAAGACTAAAAAGAAAACAACAGGCATTATTTAGTGCATACTTTCTTGCAAACCAACACCCCCATTTGTGTTCCCGACACATCACGGAAACCCTGTGGCCTCTTGTAAAAAGCCAACAACATCTCTCATGCCATCCACAAAACACACAAGTTGCTTTTTTTTTAATGCAAAAAAGGCACTTCTTTAATTACCTTCATAAAATAAATGGAAGCAGTAAATCACCCATGGTGTGTGGTGTGAGTGTGTACTGTACCTGTGTGATGGTGGATGGTGCGTTTAAATTGCACATACTGTATGCAAGTCACTGAGTTCCACTTCATGGCAGTTTCAACAGAATGCAGTTCAGTAAATATGATGACTGGTAGGGCTGTGAGCCCATAACAATGAGCACACTGGTGTGGCTTGTGGTGGAATTGAATTTTTCTTCTTGAAATAAATGCATTAAACAGTCCCATATAAACTATTTTAGGCCTTGGGGGATGGTACCTTGTAGATTTGGGAGAAAAACACAGAGAAAAGGAGAGAGAGAGTGGTTTTGAGAGTTGGCCAATTCCATCCTGCTGATGCTTACACTTCAATAATTATGACCAGATGTTCATTAATGGGCTTTTAGTAGACAGCTGAGTGAGAGGACAGAGAGAAATACCTGCAGCATGTGATCTTTGCCTGGCTGGTACCCATAGTTCCATGCCCCTCAGCTCATTGAACAGTAGGTGCCACTGGAGGGCCTCAATTGCCAGGCGTCCATAGTAACACCTCTGTTTACTTGTGCATCACGCCAACAGCTGGAGGAGAATGGGTTGGGGTGGGATGTGTAGCCTGACTGAATATATGTTAAATCTAGTCAAATTTGTCTACAATTTCTTAACATAAAATTAACACAACAAACCAAATATGATATATCATATATCATACTCAAGGTCATGCTGTTGTGCTGAATAGCAGCACTGCTGTGATGAGGTAATAGGCACGAGAAAGCAACCAGCAGTATTGGGTGTAATGCGTTACAAAGTACTTGGATTACTTACTGTAACGAGTAATCTAACGCGTTTGGTCCGCCATTTAAGTACTCAGTTATTTAGTTATATATTTAAAAATGTAATCCGTTATTCAGACAATTTATGTAATCCGTGAACCAGACAGCAGTGATTCCATTAAGGTCGTCCTACAAGCTCTGCCCCCGATTACCCGCCCCTGTCTGTAATTCCTGCTGTTATACCCCTATCTCACCTATGCCGTTTGACTCGCGTTATGCACCAACCAAACTTCGCTGAGTGATGATGGTAGAATAATAAAAAAATAACATGCATTAGGAATCACAAAGGTGTTTTCATTTTCTGTAATGGAAAAGTACTCTAACTAGTTACTTTTATCAGGAAGTAACGCTGTAATTGTAACTGATTACTTTTTAACGACAGTAATTTTGTAATGTAATTAGTCACTTTAAAAAGTAACGTCCCCAAACACTGGCAACCAGAATAGTGAAGATATCACAGCAGTGGTGATATTCAGCACAACAGCATGACCGCAGTGTTGATATTGCTTTTAAAGAACAGTTCTACAAATACCACAATATGATTTGTTTGTTCAATTAACCAGTTATTTTGCTCATTTTACACACATCCTTCCACGATTGTGGCGAAGCTGGCGACTGACAGTGTAATTACCAGGTATGAAAGGTATGAAATTATATTGGGATAGGGGGGAATAGGGGGTTGAATCCCAAATAATGTTAAGTGGAAAACTGGATCATGTATGTAGTCTTTCTTCTCTCGCCGACTAACACCCCCTGAACGAAATTATGGCATTGGGGATCGTGAGCTTCTGGCAGTCAAGCTGGCACTCGAGGAATGGAGACATTGGTTGGAAGGCCTCGGAACATCCTTTTTTCGTGTGGACGGTTCACCGAAACCTTGAGTATCTAAAAAAAGACTAAACTCGTTTTTTCTCGTTTCCAGTTTACATTGTCATACCTGTAAAACCTGATGCCCTCTCCTGACAGTTCTCTACCCCTCAAGACACGTCCATGCCAGAGACAATCCTACCCCCTCACTGCCTCGTTGCAATCACCCAACTTTGACGTGGAGCACCTGGTTCAACAGACCCTTGAACAAGAACCAGGCCCAAGTGTCGTTTCCCCAAATAAACTCTTTGTTCCAGTCTCCGTGCGCCCTCAGGTATTGGACTGGGCCCACGGTTCCAGATTGGCTTGCCATCCGGGAGCGGCACGCACTCTTTTCCTCCTGCACCAACGCTTCTGGTGGCCCACCATCAAAGAGGATGTATGGAACTTTGTGGCTTCCTGCGATAGCTGTTCCAGAAATAAGAACACAAACCGACCTCCGGAGGGCCTACTTAGACCTCCCTATCCCTCATCGCCCCTGGTCTCACATAGCTATCGACTTTGTCACCAGCCTACCGCCCTCACAGAATAACACCGGCATCCTGACCATTGTGGATCGTTTCTCTAAATCAGCCCATTTTATCCCACTACCCAAGCTCCCGTCTGCCAAGGACACAGCTGAGCTCCTGGTCAACCATGTCTTCCTGACTTCACGGGCTCCCCGTTGACATCGTCTCGGACAGGGGCCCCCAGTTCTCGGCCCAGCCTCTCATCGGGATTTCATTATTTTAACAAATTGAATTCATTTTTATTATTTTATTATGTGGGAAATACTAAATGCCCCCCCCCCCCCATTCAATAGCTTATAGCTCCACCTTTAGCAGCAATAACTTGAAGTAGTCTCTTCCTGTATGACTTTATCAGTCTCTCACATAGTTTTGGTCATTTCTTCGGTTCATTGAGATTTTTTCTTACACACAGCTCTCTTAAAGTTCTGCCACAGCATTTCAGTCGGGTTGAGGTCTGGACTTTGACTAGACCATTCCAAAATCTTGATTATTTTATTTTTTAGCTATTCTGATCTAGATGTACTGTGTGTTTCAGACGATTGTCCTGTTGCATGATCCAATTTTGACCGAGTTTTAGCTGTTGGAGAGATGGCAGCACATTTACCTCTAGAATACTCTGGAAGAAAACTATCTAGAATGTTGAACTCCAAATTGTTTGGATGACCCTTGTGCAGCAACGATTGCTCCTGTTAGACCGCTGCTTATGTCCACCTGCCGATGATCAATTAATCAAAAGGCTGATGATTAGCAGCACCTGGATGCAACTCACCCTCTTCAATCCTGTTGTATTTAGTATTGCCCTCATGTTTTTAACTTTTCCATTTCATATTTGTTATATAAATAATGTCACACTGAAAAAAATCTTATATGTTGTTGTTTGTCTGGGGTTGTATTTGCCTAATACTCAGACCCGGTATGATCAGATGGTTTTTAAGTCTATCTTGGTTCTTAACATTGTTGTTGTTGCTTTCTTCATGTTATGGTTATGCGTCTTCTGGTTTTGGACTGAAGTCAGGTCTTCATGTCTGCTCAGTGTACAGAGCAATCTTTTCACCCTAAAGTCTAAAATTTACAAGGATCTCCAAAACTGCAGTTTTTCCTATAAACAAATTTACTACACTATGTCGCAGTCCATAAGTCTACTATCACTGAGCTGGTTATTCTTACAAGCTTTAAAATTGTTTAAATGTCACACCACTGTTTTCCAGTAGTCCAAGCAACAGCATATGGTCCAAATAAAAGATTTAACCAAGAAGCTGACATAATGAAGTTTGGATGCCAGAAAAAGAAAGAACTATTGATGTGAAAGATTTGCAGAGATTTAAAACTACATTTATTGTCCCGTGTAACAGATTAAGCAAGAAAATGTTATTATATTAGTGAGATTTAAGCGCCCTTTTTTTTTCCCAAAGATTTTTCAGGATGTTTTCTCTGTTAGTCCACCAGCCAGACAGTGAATCACACAATCCATAATGTCTGGTTTAAGCAAACACTAACAAAGTACTCCAGTTGTGTTTACATAAAGAATAAGCTCTCTGATGAACTATTGTGTTATGAAGGGAAATGTTGCGTCATTTAATTGGATTTTCGGTCTAGTGTCAAATTATTTATAAAAATATTTGTAGGATCTAAGATTAGCTTTTCATCCAATTTAAACAAGCAAGAGATTTAACCAGCAGCTGTAAATAAGGAAAGATTTGAGAGTTAATTTTTTTCAGATGTTTGACACTATGGAATGTATATTAATTACAGAAGCACCCATGATAAATAGACTTTAGCAAAAAGATTCATTTAAAAGTTTTTAAAGTTGATCCTGATTCTTTTCCCTTACTTTTTCATCTGTGATGTTCTTCACGTTACTGTCAGGGATGACAACGGGGAATGGAATTCATTTTCTCTCTTGTTCCTCCTCCTTTGTACAGATTATGTCCAGATGCGCACACTCACACACACACTCAAACACACACAAAGAGTGAGAATGAGAGAAGGAGTGAGAGACAGAGAAAAAGACATAAAAGACATGAGCCAATCAGACAGTAACTTCACTAATGTGGCAGATCAAAAAGGTGAAAAAGCCTCTGCGCATCTGTCTAAGATCATTAATGACACATCATATCCTGTATCCCAACAGAGCTTAGATCATCCTTCTTTCCATAATAGTAGAAAACAATACCAAGTGTGTCAGACAATCCCTGAGAAAAGATTTTCATCTTTACAGACGACTGGAAGACTGGAAATTTGAAGCCTGTACATGAAGTCGAGTCATGAAGTGTACTGTATCGGTGCAACTTTTAGATTCAACTTACTCATTTTTTTTTTTCAATGAAAATCAGGTGAAACACAGGCCAAATTTGCTTTACTGGAGTATCTCACACTGACAGTTGGCATCAACACTGGAACTATTGGCTCAGGAAAAAGTGATAAATTACAATAAAGGCGAATAAAACAAAATACATTTTTGTAGCCGTACTTGATATAGAACTTGTATGTAACTATTATTAATTTTGGTTTGTGAGTCATTACATTTAAGAACAGAGAAACCGAGAACTAGAAAGCTATTGCAGCAAAAAATGGCATAATAAACAAATAAACAAAAAAAATAATTTCATGAATTTTATTCCATTGAATGAATTTCGATTGGCCTGGTAGCTTAGTGGCACTGTTGCCCTGCACCTCCAGGGTGAGGGTTTGTTTCCCGCCTCTGTGTGCATGGAGTTCGAAGGTTCTCCCCGTGCCTGGTGGGTTTCTTCCAGGTACTCTGGTTTCCTCCTATAGCCCAAAGGCATGCAGATTAGACTAGTTGGGGTTCCTAAATTGGATGTGTGAATGAGTACAGTCATCAAAATGGTAATAAATATAATGATCACCATTGACCTCCACGGTAACTAGTTGGATACTACTGAGATTCCTAGATGGATAGATGGATAATCAAAGGTATCTAGTATTTTCTGTGATAAAATTACAATAAATCAAGCATACAATTACTTGCATTGCTAGAGTTTTCCTGTTACTAATTTTAATCTTGATAATGTAGATTTGTTTGACTTGGAGATTATTTTATACGGTATGTTTACCAATTATAGAGATATAGTATAATAAGATTTTAAGCATCAAAATGATTTGCAAACAGTGTAAGAATATTTAAAGCTTGAAGTGAATTAAAATGTCTGAGAATTACGATAAAAAGTTTTCTATTGTATAAGTACCCTGGTAGTTTGGTGATACCTTTATAGTATGGGGTACAGTACCAGGGTCTTTTTGATAGTATCATGGTACTTATTTACTGATATAGTATATGTACCACATTATGGTACAAGATTCTACTATTTTACATACTTTGGTACAAAGGTATGTACTATAGTATGGTACAGTACATGCTCCTACCAAGTATGTTACTATGGAACACATACCAGGATTAATTAATGTATGTTGAATGTATGTGTATGTTGAAGCGCGTAATATTACATACAGTACAGTAATATGGTACTGCCTGTACTACACCATACCAGTAGTTATGTACTAACATATCTTATATGGAAAGGTATGTACAGTACAAATATACATTTGCCTTTGCTTCTGTGGTAAACAAACCATTCTGTGACACAGTGGCTTAGTGGTTTGCACTGTGGCCTCAAACCTCCAGGATTAGAGTTTAAAATCTTCCCCCAGGTCTTTGTGCTGGATTTTGCATGTTTGGTGGGTTTCCTCTGGGTACTTCAGTTTCCTCTAACAGTCCAAAGACATGCATTGTCAATGTAGGCCTATAGTGTTGGATTAAGTGTGTGAGTGTGTGTGCTTCTGCCCTGTGATGGATTGGCATCCTATGGTGTACCACGCTCTAAGTTCTCTGGGAAAGGATCCAGGATCCCCACGACCCTACACAAGGTAAGTGGTATAATAATATACAGAGCAAATGGATGGATGGATGGATGGAAGATTATGATACCATGATAGAAAGTGATAAAAAATTAAAATAATTCTGTATATTTAAATAATACTAAATAGATTTCTAAACATCAGTCATATTATTCAGATAATTCAGGCTATTTCAAGAATTTTTCACTTAAACAAAGTGGGTGTGTGGGTATTTCCTCTTCACTTTACCACATTTTTATACTGAGAAATGTTGATTATTATTCAACGTACAATCACTTTAAAAAATATACTGTATGTCTGCAGAACAAATAATTCTTCAGGTTATCCTTCTTGAGGAACCCTGCGTAGATCCCTACAGAGAGTTTCCCTTTCAAAGACTGTTCCAAGCAGAATCCCTCTAGGAATGTACAAGAGGATAAGTCAGTGATGAAAGGGCATTTATAAACCTTACTTTTGAGCTCTTGTGCTTTGTTTGGTCCAATGCATCTTCACTGGGCTGCAGTCACTCAAATCCAGATGTGTACTGCTGGTTTGAGGTAGAAGAACTTTTGCTGAGATACTGAACAACTTTTAACAAAAACAACAAAAAAAAACATCCTCAGATCATCTGGTATCATCATAGAGATAATGGTAAGGCTTAGTCCAGACGTGCTGTTCAATCAGTTCACTCTGAGTAGGAGTGATGATCTGGTTCTGGTTTTCTTTGTGAATGAAGTACACTCAGTGATGAGATTAGTGGAATATGCATAGTATGATAGATATTGGCTGAGCTTGAAGCAGAGACATACATTCAGTGTGTGTGTGCGTGTGTGTGTGTGTGTGTGTGTGAGAGAGAGAGAGAGAGAGAGAGAGAGAGAGAGAGAAGAATTGCACTGAAAACTCTTCATACAGCATTAAACTCTATATGCTTAAAAAAAAAAGCCAAACTATACAACATCATTTTAAAAATACACAAATTGGTACAAAGAAAATTGAAGAAAATGATATTTAATCATTGCATGACATCATATAGACTTTGTCTGGGCAACATAAACTCTTTGCAGATGGGCAGCTCAGGGGTCACAGATGGAGTCCTGACCACAAATGCATGTGGGGTGATCAGATGTATGGGGAAGTCTGAACATCTCAACTGGGTTAAACAAGCCATTAGATTTGCCCTGAGTTTAACCCAAGTGCAGTGACATCTCTGACCCCTAATCATCCTCAGCTTAACCCCCGCCCCCCATTCCTTAAGGTTGGCTCTGCAGGTTGGATGTTTCTTTTTCCTACATGTTTCCTGCCTGATTACACAAAGTGTGTTTTTATTGATGGCATCAAGTCAAAAAAAGGGCAGCATCTGTACTCGCTAAGCCTTTGCTGACTCCTCCCTAATTACCCTTGAGTTATACCCATTCCTGATTGGTCCTAATGGCACAGCCATATCCAAATATATCCAGTACAGTACAGTAGAGCTTCCCTTTGCTTTTCTTTACATAATTCAAAACTTCAAGACATTTCACATGGGAATTCGCCTTAGTCAAGTAATAAATAGTTCTGGGTATTGGAGTCTGCAGCTGGGCTGGTGTTTGAGGAAATATGTTGCTTTTGGCTGCAGGAATGTCCTTTGGCAGTATTGCACATAATGCATCATGTTTTCCTATCGGCTTCGCTTTGAGGGAACCACCTCATATGATTAACAAGGCTACAGTATGTTATGTTTATGAGAACTATTTCTGAGTTTCCAATTTTAGATGGTTAAACTGGCGCTGTCTCAGAGGTGTTGGGAGATCTTGCGGCTTTGTTCGATATTTTGTAGAAAGGTCTCTCCATTTAATAAAAGATCGTGACTGGACTCTAGCATGTTATTTTAGTCAGTGGCAAAGCAAATGATTATGTTAATACAGATGCCTGTGGTATAAAATCATGCTTGTCTTGTATAAATATATCTCTCCCTAGGGGGCAATCCACCAAGGCAGGGCTTTTTTTTTTTAATGTATATATAGATTTGCCTTCACTTAAAAATTGGATGCTTTATTCTCCTCCTGGTCTGTATAAGGGACATGCTCTCACGCACAACTGCCCTACCTCCCCCTTATGTTTTAACTTTTGTCCCATAACATGGGTCAGTTTACCTCAGTGGGTGAATTCTGCTTTAATTTTGATCATGGTTCAGTCCAGGTCTTTGGGCCAATTTAACAGAAATTGTACTCGAACCATTACAGATTTGCAGTGAATAGACCAATGCAACTGTCCATGGTTTTGCTGCCTGTGTCCAAGTACTGCTGACGTCTTGTCTACAAATAATTGGCCACCAGATAAATGTCTTAAAAAGCTCTTGAGAGATGGGTATTATTTAGATTGGACTAAATGTCTAGCTGGAGGTGCACTCAGTTTCTCTTCTTATACAGACAAAGATTTTCATTGCTTGTTTTATCATAGTTTATTAAACACTGCTGACTCTAAGGACATAAGCGTGATTAGCCTCTGCATAATTTCGCTTCAACCCAGGTCCATTATAATCATTTGCATTCAGGCTAAATAGGCATCAATTTGACATACAGCCTGTGACTCAGAATGAGTAAGGGGGGAGAGCGAGAGAGCGAGAGAGAGAGAGAGAGTCCATAATGGTGGTAGTTTTTCTTCTTATATCCGGTTCCCTGTCTGGATAAAGTTTGCTGTCACGACAACCTTCCACCTTTGTGGCGAAAAGGCCAGAACATCAAATGCGATCTGTCAAAGTGGTTGCCAATATGTCTGAATTAATAGGTGATCATTATGAGGCAAGGCTTTAAGAAAACAGGCATGCTTTATGCAAAATATTTAAGACAGCAAACAGTGTTGCCATTGGCAGGTGGCACTGAAAACTTGAAAAAGGTGGCCCTTTTTCAAATGCTGAGTCATGTCATTGGGGAGAAAGGGAGGGCTTTGCCTTAATGTAAAGTTGGAAAGAAGTTCAAAAGATACTTGAACTCTGTGTCTCTTTGTTACCTTCACATTTACAGTAGAAGTTTGTGCTTTGGTGGTCTGAATGAGTGATTGTCAACTAAAATCTTCAAATTACATTTAAACGGTTGCTTTAAGCCCAGAGTGTTAGCCTACTGTCTTAATTTCTTGACATTTTCATACTGTGCATCTGCCAGTCAACCACAGTAGCTCACCACTAATAAAACTTTGCTCACCAAAAATGTGCTACTGAATGACACATTGTTATGGTAAAGGAATTAGGTGCGCTTGACATTTAGTCTCAGAAATGTTGGACCAAGTTCTTTTCCATTGTGGCTTTAATGCAAATGTTCAAGATGGATCTGAATTGAACTGAATTTCTTTCCAGTTCACCAGTCTGTTATTTCACACTTGGCCTATAAGTGTGTTAAAAAAGGCAATATGTTAGCATATTCATGAACTAAATTGTCAAGGAAGGCCTTGTATTGCAATGTGATAATGACTGAGTCGGTCAGTAGTCCGACTCAAGATGGCGCCGGTGAGGTCGGCTGCCGTCACGACCGCTCCGACCTACTTTTCTTTGTTTTTGTATTTTAAAGTA
>JAQQZT010000020.1:707168-719847 GCA_030068275.1 Clarias platycephalus | reverse complement strand
TAGTTTCTTCAACGTTGCATCGTACTATGGTGGTTAAGCAAAGAGCTACATCGTTGTACGGGAAACGCACCCCAGATCAATTACAGATGGGATGTGCGGGACAAACAGTTTAATTTGTTAAATGTTTTGATTAAGTAAGGTTTAGGTATGAAAACTTAATTAAAGCAATGTCAACAAAGTGTTAGAGCAACCGTCCCCTTCATCGTCAATATCCTAGAAAAGGTTGTAACACAGTAGTCATGCTCATGCTCAGAGGATAACATTCATGAAATGTATCAGTCCGGATTTAGGCCTAAACACCTTTCCCATTATAATGGACTTTTAGCCTCATAACACACAATCGATCTGGTTACCCTCAATCTGGTTTCTTCCTGGTGTCATCTTAGGGAGTTCTTCCTTGCCACCGTCACCCTCGACTTGCTCATCCTTATACATAGTTCCTCACATTTTTCAAACTAATTTTCCCTTTTTTATTCGGAAAAACTGCATGACCATTATTAAAATTGCTATATAAATAGATTTGTGTTTAGTTGAATTTTAAAGCTGAACCTCGTCTGGGCATAGATGAAAATAAATTTATTTAGATGAATTTATTTGTTAAAATAGTTACAACTTGAGCAAAAGCAAAGAGTTGATCTTGATATGATGTACTTTATTTAATCCAATTTGTTTATTTAAAAAAAAAAAATATTTCACATATTGTTGACAAAAAAATATGTGAAAATTAGTTTTTAAAGCAATGCCACTGTATTGTCAGTCCATTATTTACAAACCGTTATATTGTGATGCATAATGAATATCATAGAGATGTCTTTGAGAATTGTGAGGGTTTTTTCATCACATCATTAAGCCCTAATATAAGCAGTATGTTCTGGCATGTGTTGCTTGTACACACATGGCCTGTTCTAAGCCCATCATCTTGCCAATTCCTAAGTTAATTCCTAAAAAGCAAAAGGCAATAAATATTTTATAAAGGAAAGGAAAATGAGCCATCTAAAATCGTTTAACAGAGGAGGCACCTACAGTGTTTTCTGTCTGACAGCATAGGCACTGTTCAATGTTTGCGAATCTTTTTTTTAACCTAATGTTCTCACAATGGGTTCCTGTGTTTCTAAAACACTGTGCACTTATATGAGCTTTTTGTTGTGTACATCTGCCTGTGTGCCTTTTTTGTCTGACGTGATTGGGTTGTTCTTTGATTCAAGGACATTCCTTGTCTGCTCTATGGATCTGCTTCTTGTGAGCGGTAATTGTGTCTTTTGTTGCTTTATTGTCCTTGATGTGAGACAGATTGGGAAAGACAGCTATCTCACATTGTAAGCATTCGTCTTGTTTATTATCCACCCTCATGGTACATGTTGAAGAGCCTGCATTAATTATATGTCCGTAATTTATTTAATCATAGACAAATTTTTGACGTTGCTTTGTCGTGAAGACAGAATAAGGATCTGTTCAGTCCTCCTGGGCGTAACCATTAAAGTCTATCTGTATCTGTTTAGGGCTCAAAAGATTTGGATTTAAACAGTGGTTATCATCTATACTATACTGTAATATTTCTACTATATAATAACTGAATTTGTATTAATTCAGAACACATTATCTGTTCAATCCAAATAAAGTGCCTCATTTATCAAGCTGAATTTAAACAGATCTATTCAAAATCAGCATGCAAAAAGATTTGGTATTAATAAAATACTTGTAAATAGCCATACATTCTGGACCGGGCAATGCAGAGCGACACAAAGCCTAAGCACTAAGCCCTTGTGCCGCTTATTAAGATTAAATAGGACTGCAATTATGTAAGTAAAACTGTTGGAATCAGTGTTTAAAGAGTAATTCAATGTATAATATGACTTTTATTTATTTATTTTTTTTACTATTTATTTGGTTTAAATGTGAACATGAGAAATGACTACAGCTTCAATCTGCCAGACAACAATGGCTTTGACAATCGTGCTAAGCTCTCAAACTTCAGAAGGCATGTTCCAGTACCCAAAACCAAAAAAGACATATTTCTGTCTGCAGTTCATAACAATGTACTCTTTTGCTTCAAAATACACAATACAACCAAAAGTATGTGGACATTTGGATTTTCTACCCATACTTTATATAAGCATTTGAAAATATGTGGCAACAAAGTGGAAGCAAATATTTGTCTAGAATGTCAATGACAATGAAGATATGGTTTGCCAAGGGTTTGGGATGAATTGAAATGCTGACTGCATGCCAGGCCCTCTTGCCTAACATCAGTTCCTGACTACACCGATGCTCTTATGGCTGAATGATCACAAATCACAATACGTGCTTTCCAAAATCAAGTGGAACGCCTTCCCTGAAGAGTGGAGGTTAATATATCAGCAAAAGGAGAATACATCAGATGTTCAAAAGCACATATTGGTTTGATCAGGTGTCCACAGATACTTGGACAACCGCAAAGACAGACTGAAGTGCAATAACAGTAACAGTTACAGTAAAGCCTTACACTCTGGATCTCCTCCTGTGGGCATTGAAGGAATGCAAGCCGCTATCATTACACGGCAGGGAAGATGAAGAGTACATTTCATCAATGCCAGAGCTCTGTGAGCACTTGGGTTTGTGGCAAAGGCTTTCAGTGAAGTCCTGCTTCAAAGTAAGACTTAGAAAAGTCTATCCAAAACAGCACCATCAAAGTGGATCTTATGCTGGGCGACCAGAGTTTAGGCCATTTATCTGGCATCCACGTGAGTGAATACATGCTGTGTTGGAGTTAAAGAAAATGGAATTAAGGAATGCAATGAATACAAAACAAGCTCCCAAATCCAGAAGAACATCTACACTATACTCATCCTGAAATATATTGCCCTGAAGATTATATTCTCACATTAGAACCTAGTGCCTCATCAGTGCTCAGTGCTCATATGGTGATACAGCCAAAAATTACAAGACAGAGTAGAAGAATTACACACTCTATTCAACAGATACATTTCTTGAAAACTACTAGAAAAGGGAATAGACCACTTCTTAGCCTTAATATCTTCAAGAGAACATCTGGAGAATATGAGCTTGCTATTTCTATCAAAGATCGGATCTTCTTAAACTTTATGGATGAAAAGTTAAATGATGATAGGAGTGTGAAACTTAGTATCGATAATATGTTAGTTTATTATTATTTTTTTTTGATTGATTGATTGATTGATTGGTTGTGATTTTATAGTGAGTCAAAGAGAAAGTAGTGGCATCAAATTATATCACGAAGTGAAAAGTGTTGGTTTACACAAAACCTTTTAATTACAAAGATTTTTGTAGATTATAACTAAAAGCTTTCCACACACAGCTCGTGCATCACCTTTGCACACACTGCACCTGCATCAGCTTCACACATACCACATGCATCA
Organism: Clarias platycephalus; assembly: GCA_030068275.1. Taxonomy (NCBI): domain Eukaryota; kingdom Metazoa; phylum Chordata; class Actinopteri; order Siluriformes; family Clariidae; genus Clarias; species Clarias platycephalus. The sequence continues at coordinate 716,473 of JAQQZT010000020.1, read as the reverse complement.
ACTTCACACACAGCCTGTACATCAGCTTTACACACAAAGCCCAATTGGCTCATCATGACATGATGGCTTTTGCTTGAAAATATGTCCACAATGGATCATGCCTTGTTCAATAAGTGGAAGTTACTCATTCTCTGTCCCAGTTCTCCTGTACAGGGTTGCGAGAGTCCTGGAGCCACAGGACACTAGTCAGGGTACCAATCACAATTCTGATGAAACTAGGGCACCCATCAAGCATGCAAGGGGAGAACATGCAAATTCCAAGTCTATGGACCCGAGGCAGAAATGGAATGATCGACCTTGGAGATGCGAGGCCAGAGTGCTAACCACTACACCACCATGCTTGCTGGTGTAAAAAGGCCTAAGCTGAAAAAGAAATGGCCTCAGTTTTTCCCAACAATGAATCTAAACATGTCTATAGGCAGATCTCACGAGACGCAAATGGAAATTTTAATAGACACTATAATCCATCCAAGACTGAGCAAAGAGAAAGAATGATTGTAAAGGTCAGACAGAGCTTTTGTGTACCTTGGGAATATTTTAGAGCAGTGTAGAAATAAGAGAATTCTAAATAGCTTTTTTGTTTAAAAGGAAATATATATAATGAACTAAATCTCAGGTCTTCTCAGAGATCTTCTGCAGGTCTATTAAGTTTTATAGAACAAAGTAACAAATATTTGGAACATGCATCAAAAAAAAAATTTTTTTGTGCTACTTAAATTCTTTATAGTATTTTTGCAGAGTTAATCCTTCCTGGCTTCTCGGATCGAACTGGCCATCTTCCTCTGACCACTCTCATCAACAAGGCGTTTCCTTCCACAGACCCGTCATTCCTTTAGTGATTTTTCATTTTTTTGCATCATTCTGTATAAACACTAGAGACTGCTGTGTGTGGAAATTCCAGGAGATCATCAGTTTCTGAAATACTCGAACCAGCCCATCTGGCACTAACAACCATCACACAGATAAAGTCACAGAGAACACACTTGTTTCCCCATTCTGATGTTTGATGTGAACATTAACTGAAACTTTTGACCTGTCTGTACATGATTTAATGCATTGTGTTACTGCCACATGATTGGTGTATTAGTTAATTGTATGAATGGGCAGGTGTACTTAATAAAATGCATAGTGAGTAACAGACCTTACACTCGTTGTTTTTTCTGAGCTGTCAGAAGTTTATCTGAAAATATAGTGAAATGTTTAATGTGTAATTCAAACATCTCAAGAAAATTGAAGGTCCAGATTTAATGTTTCCAGATTTAATACCAGATACTGTATGCCTTATTAATGTTGGTTTACCTAGCTCGAGTTCAGAATGGAATAGTGTGATGAAAACAGACTTTCTGCCACTCAAACAAAAAGTCTATTGTTTAATTAAGTCATATCTCTGATTTATCAAAGTCATAAACTTGGGTTGCTACGTAATTATTTTAGAATACCAAGTTATAATTATGAGATGAGATATAATTTGAATAACTAGGCAGTAGTTTCATTAATCATTATAATAATGGGCTTCCACTTAAATCTTTGAACCTCATTTTTATCTGCAGCAGAAGGATTATACAGCATAGATCTTTAGAAGAAATAGAAGAAAACCCCATGCATGAGGGGCACAAGTATTCAATTTTAGGGGTTTTTCCGAAATAAAAGAAGTTCAACAAGTAAACCCGGCATTGCTGTGATAAGCAAATGAAACTTATGACAATTTTCAAAAATGTTTTATTTATGAAATTATTTAATAAATAGTTATGAGATACGAAGTCAATCATAAGAAAACAAGTCATTATTTTGTGCTTTTTAAATGCTCCTGTTTTTAAAACTTATTTGGAAGCTATGAAAGCATTATAAAAACTGTTTAATTTGGATATACTAAAAAGAAATAATAATTAATATTTAAATAATTTGTTTATAATTATGAGCTCAAAAGTTGTGGTTATAAGAAGTCAGGGTTTCACATACCTCAAAATTGTGGCTTGGTTTTTACATTTACATTTATAACAACTGACAGATGCTTTTATCCTGAGTGACTTACACAAGTGATTCAGCCTCGTTCTGGTACTGCGTGACTAGATCACAGACGGAGAATATTATCAGTCTAAAGATCAATTTTGTGATAATCCTATACTGTACTATGAAAAGCTCATGTTTTAATAAAGTGCTAATGTAAGTACTTTGAAGAAAAGCCATTAGTTATTGTGTAAAGATAGTCAGTTACTCAGCTGTTACAAGGTGCCAGAACAGAAAAGAGTGTTGATGCAGGTCTTCTTTGTACCCTGATAGATGGTGAGACCAGGGAAGCAGTGGTAGAGAAAGTGTGGTTCAAAATTAAAATTCAAATAAAAGTTTTATTTGTCACATAAACAGTATGATATGCAATGAAATGCTTATATAACCACCCGTGAAAAACGAATTTAACAGACAAAAAAAATAAAAATAAAAAATTTTGGAAAATAAATAAAATATGAAATATGAGAAAATTATACAAATATGGAAAATTTTATCTGTAAAATTTACAAATGTAAAAAATAAGTAATAAAATTAAATTTGAAATAGAATTGAAATAGTGTAATAAAATGTGTAATAAAATAGAATTGAAATAGAATTGAAAGAAAAGTGTTCTAGATGTTAAGTGTGAGTGGTGATAAATGCTTTGAGGAAAGTGCGGCCTGGCCCATTTTTGGGTTTGTAGGCAAGGTCATTGTGTTAAGTCTGTTGCAGTAGCTCCTGGTTGCCAGTGGAGCAGGTGGAGCAGTGCGGTGGTGTGGGAAAATTTAGGAAGGGTGTAAACAATTTGGCAGCTGCATTAAGTTGGATCAGTTGCAGAGATCAAATGGTGCAAAGAGGCACTGGGAGCCTAGTCTAGAAACAATAAGGGACTGAAGAGGCACATGAGCAGACTGAAATGGGTGAAATTGAACAAATCTTTATGATGTTGTAAAGGAGAATTCTGCGAGAGCATTCCAGAATAGCAGCTAGAGAGAAAAAAGTCCATTTGATTGTTCACTTTGACCCAAAGGTTGCTTGCAAAAAAAAAATAAGATCTGAGTGTTGTCCGGGGTGAGCATAAGATCCGGGTATTGTATAAAATAAGACCCCAAAACTTTAGATAATGATGTATTAAACATTAAACAATTAAACATGTAACATATTGTGAGATCATCACAATGATGACTTTGTAATTAGAAACTTCTAAGTGATTATTTTGCTAAGCCACTGTCCTGAAATTATGACTTAGTATCTCATAATAATGACTTAAAATTTTAAATTATGACTTCAAAACTAAGTCATGATTATGAAATACTATTTTTTTTTTAATTATGACAATATCTTAATGATGACTTAGTATCTAGAAATTATGACTTAGTCTCTTATAATGATGATTTAATGTTTTAAAATTATGACTTAATAACTTTTAATTTTAAATGAGGCAATATGCAGAAATATTTGTAAGTGGCAGAAGTAGATTTCTATAGCGTGGTGAATTCTTCATAAAATCTAAACTGAACATTAGTGCATTCCAAGTTGTTCACTATTTTGATATTTCTTGTTATGAGTGAAGATGATCCTGATCAGATCTTTTGGACCATATTGTCCCATTTCCTATCATGGACTATTGGACTGTTGATTGCTATCTTCCATATACTATTTCTTGAGCATAAAATGTATTACAAATGTGCATATTTTCTGTCTTTGAACCTGTCTATTTTGGAAATACCAGCCCACCGTAATGACTATTATTCTCTATTATATTAGATATACAATTATATGATTAAATCTAATTCAGTAGAGACAGAACATACTGAAAAGACTACTTAAATGCCTGAAGGAAACTGGTTATGGTGGCAGCTTGGCCAGGGGTTGGCCTTACTGCACCCATGAGGTTTTGGAGCAGTGAACATGAGAGTTATTTCTGTGGTCAATTTCTGATTTGTTCACAAAGTCTGTATCCAAGCTTTGGCAAAAGAAATCTTAATATTTGTGATAATAATAAAGCAACCTTTGAACTTGAACTTGAGAGAGAGAGAGAGAGAGAGAGAGAGAGAGAGAGATGGAGGCTCTGCAGCACTGCAGCTGATTTATGTAGCTCTATTCGACCCAGACAAGTTGAAAAAAGCCCAGTAACCTGAGAAGTCCAAAAAATGTCTCGATCAACTTTTTATGGCAGTCTCATGTGAAGCAGGTTCTGCATACTGCAACCTGCTTTAATTCAGAGCTTGATGAAAGGGTGTAGTTTATGCCTACCGAAATGAATAACTAAGGAGCAATGCATTACATTTTAATTTCTGAAAAACTCGGCATCGGTACTGTATAAAATTCTATTGTTCTTTTTGAAGAAATGTACTTATAAATTATGCATAAATAATAATTTGAGCTGTATATATAGCATATATATATATATATATATAGCATTTGCCAAGCCTGGTCGGTCCTCCTGCACGGCACTCTATAGGGGTTTGTACCCTGAACAGGAGCACATTAATGACTGAGTGAGTGCTTCATGCTCGGATTGTGTTCCAGTTCGGGGAATGTTGCTGCTTTGCTGCTCTGACCCTGCACTGCTGATTAGAGCAACTCCGTGTTCTTCTGTCCGCCTTTATTTCCCTAATTACCATTAACAGGGTGTGTGTGTGTGTGTGTGTGTGTGTGTGTGTGTGTGTGTGTGTGTGTGTGTGTGTGTGTTGACTCTACGCGTTCTGCACTCTCTTGATTACATCGACTAGGGAATTCACAACCAGCCCTTCAGTCCTGTCTCAGACTTTACAGCCGGAGTCACGCAGGCAGCTCCCTGACGAGCTCACACAAACACACACACACACACACACACAGGCATTCAGCTCGGTCTCCACTGCTTCGCTTATTATACTGATAAACACATTTATTATTATTATTATTATTATTATTATTATTATTATTATTATCACCACCAGGAGTAGTAGCAGTATCACACAATAATGTAGTAATAATAATAATAATAATAATAATAATAATAATAATAATAATAATAGCTATTTACAGCTATTTATATTCTACTTAATGCAATAGCGCAGAAATCAGACCTCTTATAAGTCACGACAGTCAGTGCATTAATTTCACACACACACACACATATTCACATTGTAAATGTTGGTTTCGTTAAACACTGTATAACCGCTGTTATTTGATGTCTAATCGCGATGCGGTAATTAGCTATAGCGCGCACACACACACACGCACACACACACACACACACACACACACAAAGCGCTATTAAATCAGCTCCCAAAGTATTCAGTAGATTTGCCAAGTTTATTAATCATATTTGCATATACGTTTTTATACTTATTCGTTTAAAAGAAGAAAGGAATAATAGGAATTATTTTATTAGATAAGCAAAATATTTAACAAATATATAGAAATTAAGATTATGACTGACACTTTTGAATCGGCTAGCTGTCTGTGCTTTTTTAACGAATGCGTAATAACGAACATTACTGTGTAACAACCCGTATACACACACACACACACACACACACATACACACACACACATATACAAGGTGACACAAAAAAAAACGGGAACTTTTTTTTTACAATCCAATAAAACTAGAAGTGATAAAAGAAATTAATTTTATTCATAGTAATTGAAACCTAAAACTTTAAAATGGCGGAGTGTTTACTTGCTAAATGTCACTAACCCGCAGTGCTACCACCTGCTAATGGCTGCCAATAATGTTCGTTATTACGCATTCGTTAAAACATATATAGCCTGTGTGTGTGTGTGTGTGTGTGTGTGTGGTCCATACAATGGTATTTTCCCATAAGTTTTTACTTCATTTCTTTTACTGCACTTCATCACATTCTTTTCCCCCGTGATCTTTAAATGACGTCAGGACATTTTGTCGTTGTGGGCTCACCTGCGTCCTTGACAATAAAATTATGTCGTTAAGCTTCTTTTGTTATTAAACAACAATCAGATCCAGGGTACAATTTCAAAAAATAAGACGCAAAAAGTTTATGATGAATGTTTCAGAAACTAAAAGATTTGCCAAGAAACGCAAGAGATTTTTGGTAATAGAAAAAAAAAATTGTTCTTTAGTGAAATTCGACGCGTTAATTCGTGACGATAACGAAACCTTTGAGAAGTTTGGTTAAATATAGTGTTTTGGTACTTAGATAGTATTTAATGTTGTGTTTGAAATAAAAAACAAACAAACAAGTGCTGACCAGATAAATAAGTCGGAGTTATTATTATTATTATTATTATTATTATTATTAGGCTATTATTATTATTACCACTACTACTACATTATGACTTTGATATCTTTTGTTATTTATCTAAAATGAATTTTCCTGACCTAAGGTTGAGCAAATGCTCACCATTTTGCCATTACTTTCCATGTTGATATGGTGACGCAATAACAATAATAATATTATAGGTTACTTATTATAGCCTTAACCTTTTGTAAGACATAACAATATTTCTAATTACTGTCGGGAGTTGTGTGCGCGTTGTGTATTCGACAAGATGCTATTAATAAAGATAGTGGAGGGGAAAACCAGGACTGATTAAAAGTTAATTGTGAGGATTGAGAACTGAGCTCGGACCCTGGCAGGGCTGATGGCAGCGCGCTAAAGCGGAGGCAGGAGCAGGAATGTGGAGGGAAAACTAATGAAGAAAAAAAGTGCACTCAGTCCCACCACCGGCTTAATTAAATACACGGAAAGAACGAGAGCGGCTCATCTGGTTTCAATCCCCCTGCCTTTGATGGCATCAAGTGTTCTTTCCCCCCCTGGATCTGGGGCTTGGAACGCTAAAGTGATATCTGAGGCAATGAGAAGCATATAGACGGCGTCCATTAAAGCACACTGTAGGCCTACCTGCCAAGAGGCGCATAGCCAGGTGTTCAAAAGTCTGATTCAGTTAGTGAATGACATCTACCTATATAAATAACAAAAATAGTAATTACATAGAAAAATAATAGAATAGATCTAGTTTAGACAGGATTTCGTTTGGGAAAAAATTCAGAATCTCCAAACAATACAAGCTGGTGCAGGTTTGTAAAATGCGTTTTTTTTTCCTCCACCGAATTGCTTTCATATCCCTGTTTTACTGAGAATTGAAGAAATCGTATTTGGTTTTGAATGCAGTGCGCCCTGGTTTCAGCAGAACACAGCCTTGGCTTTTAGATGATTTCCATGTCTTGTTGGTGAAGCCACAGTAAAACAAAGTGGAGGTGAGTTCCCTGCACCAGATGCTCTTGAAACTGGTCATTAGTCACATCCTTCACTAATTAGGGAATCCCTCGCTCTACATTATCGACACATGACTTTAGAATCCCGCCCTCACATATACTCCATGATTTTATAGTCCCTGCTTCTTGTTTTCTACGCACGCTTTGGAGCGACTTTTGCTTGCTGTAATCGGTGGAGGGGACAGAACAGCAGACACACCAGGGGTCTGTACAACCTCAGAGACGACACAAAAACCTTTTGGCTGCGTAATTATGAGTGCTTATTAGGCCGATCTTCTCTCCCGGGGGCCTAATTCTTTTTCCCTAACGTTTGAAGTGCCACGAGCTGCGTTCCCTTTTCGTGAGTGCTTGCGCGGGTGTGTGTGTGTGTGTGTGCGTGCGTGTGTGGGGGTGTGTGTAGTGCTTGGACACGGAGCTTCGACGAAGCGGCAGTGTGTCCAGCCTCCTCGCGCTCACGGGACAGCCCGCATTAACGAGTGCGCGCATGTGTTTAGGCTGCGGCATTCCGGCAAACTGCGCTCAGTCTCAGGCACGTATAGACCGAAAGCTTTCCTGCTCTCTTTCTCTCTTGTTTCTCTCTCTGTCTCTCTCTTTCTATAAGGAAGGAAACTAAGTCGGAACAGGAGGAAAGGCGTTTCGTGGCGAGCCTGTCTCTGTGCGTCCAAACGCGCTTCCAAACAGCGGAGGTTTTGTTTTTTTCCACGGAATTGACAGTTCCACGTAGGCTAACGTAAGGCACCAACCCAGGGATCCGTGACCAAGATTACTTTCACAAACGACAAAAAAAAAAAAAAAAAAAAAAACGTATTTAACATTTATCGGAGACACGTTTTCTGATACACTACGGTCGCCTATGCAAGGGACGGTTTGTTGTTGCTCTGCGCTTTTTTCTCAGCTAGCCTGTTTGCGTCATGACTTCTAGCTATGCGCATGTAATGGACAGACGAGCCGTGGCGGTGCCCAGCAGACTGGAGAGCCCCATCACAGCCAACGTGGACAACCTGCACGCCAAAAAGAACTTCTCTGTGAGCCACCTGTTGGATTTGGAAGAAGCAGGGGAGATGGTGGGCGCGCAGGCGGATGAGAGCGCGGCGGAGGCGGGCAGGACCATGCTGGAGTCTCCGGGCCTGACCAGCGGCAGCGACACGGCGCAACCGGACAGTAAGTGCAGCCTCGAGAGCGCACAGAACATCCAGGCAGTGCGCAATTTCTAATAAATATATTTCAATGACACAGCTGCTTTAATAATAGACATTGTAACATTGACATTGTTACGGTACTTAGAATAATCAGTGTCCAAGCCAGAGGCCAGAGCTCCAGGGAAGGGTTTGCTCTATAAGTGAACTCGGGAGCGAGAAGTATTATTCGGCTAAAAGTCATTTTACGGTGAAATGTATATTGTGGTTAGATAGAGGTCTTGTTATGAAGATCAAGGCATGTACTCCTCCTCTACCCAGCGCACGATCACGGGACCGCTACTCTTATTAACACTTAGCACAGCATTTTCTCACATTAACACGTGAGTAGATTACGCAAACTCAAGCAACCGTGTTCTTAATTAAATGTAACACAGCACTGGAGAGTGGCTCTATTAAGTGGCATTTCATTTTAAATTTAGATTCTTTAAATAAATAAATATAAATAAATAAATAAATAAATAAAACGGATATTCTACAGAAATGTTCCCTTAAATTTATAAATTAATTTTTTAATGCAATTAGAATTTTTAAAAAACGAATTTGAAAATTTAATTACATCAAAATGTATTAATTGTAATACACATTTATAACGTAAAGTACAGGCCATAAATGATGCTGGTGATGTGAGCGCGTTTTGCGGCGGATGCGCGCTAGACACAGTTATATACAGCATTTTATTTCACATCATTATACAACAAATTAAGGACAAATGTAGTCTAAAGAAAACAAATCATGAAAATAAAATATTTAATATAATACTTTTTCTCTGGAACATCCCGAACATTTTCAACAGCATTTGAGTTTTAATTATTATTATTATTATTATTATTATTATTATTATTATTATTCATTTTGTTCATTTAAAATACTATATA
>JAQQZT010000020.1:625029-643483 GCA_030068275.1 Clarias platycephalus | reverse complement strand
TGTTTATTATAATATGTCCTTAGTTACACTGTAATATTTTCATAACTGGAACTATAGCCAAAATTTGTGTATGTAGAAGTATTGGGGGTATATATATTTTTTATTATTATTTAAAACGCAACATTTTAATTTATTTCTGATGAACGAAATGAACGAAATGACTAAAAAAAAAACTAAAAAAAAACAGATTCGTTCATTTTGATGAACGAGATTCAAAGAACCGAGTCACTAAAATGATTCGAACTTCCCATCACTAGGGAATCCACTAAGCCTACAAGTATGTCTGTGTACCACGTGATATCACAAGGCATGACAGGCAGCACTTTCACTTCTCTGTTAGGGAGAAAATAAACCAAGAAAGCGCGTGCTCAAAATTAAATATGTTCAAACTTTAACTAATGAAATGATTTTTTTTTAAAAAAATTTTTACAGCAAATAATTTGGTAAAAACTGTTAAAACGATAAGTCCTGAGGGTGGTTTTAAGCACTGAGCTGTTTGGATGTTAGTGAGCTTCGGCTAGCGGATTCGGCGCGGTCCATTCCACATAGAGGGGGAAATCACACACATCAAATACACACACATTGGTTTTAAACAGCGCTTTGAAGGAATGACCCTGGTAATAAACAATATTTAAGCATGTTAAATGTACATGATAACAATTATTTTAAAAGAAACGCTTATATTAGTTTAAAATAGTAAATAATAAAAAAAAGAGTCCCCCCCCCCTCGCCTCGAGTGAGATGGTACAGTCCGCCTCTCTCCGGCACTGCCACATCAGAGAGGAGGATGAAGCGCGAGGAGGCTGTGTTCAGGTCTGAAGAGTGATAAAGAAACCTCTTGATGGAGGACTTCTGCTGATGTCCCTGCTGGGTTTTTGAGAGATGATCTATTTTGGCTTGTGTATGGAGGGGAACCTGGCATGTTGACGAGCTTGCTCTCTGAATATAAAGGTGTGGTGAGAAGACAACAGCTGAGATTTATAGAATCATGGATGACATCAAGAAAATCTTTGATATTTACGTGTCGTGGTTCATGCACAAGTTTAGAGAGGGATTATTACATTGAACTGAAAAAAAGGAAATATTTTATTGTATAGACACATTACGAGTTTAATATAGCCATAGGGAGGAGTTATAATGCTCGAGTCCAAAACCAAAGATCTGTGCCGTATCTGTGCGCGGGAGCTCTACGGGAACCAGCGGAGATGGATCTTCAACCCTGCGTCCAAGCTGAGCCTGCAGGTGTTGCTGACGCACGCACTGGGCACGCAGGTGGCCCGGGACGGGCGCAGAGAGTTCGCCTGCAGTAAGTGCGCCTTCATGCTGGACCGCATGTACCGCTTCGACACGGTTATAGCCCGGGTCGAGGCTCTGTCCATCGAGCGCATGCAGAAACTCCTGCTGGAGAAGGAGCGGCTTCGACAGTGCATAGGGGGGCTTTATCGCAAAAACAATCCTGAAGAAACCGATTGTGAGACGCCGAAAACCACAGCCGAGACTTCGCTCGTAGACACGCCGGCCTTGCCCGATGCCAAGTACGGCTCTCTGTTAGAAGAAGACCTGACGTACTCTGTGTACGAGTGCTGGGCTGAGCATGATTCTCAGGGACGCACAACAGGTCCACATCAACAAACCGCACACCACCACCATCACCAACACCACCACCAGTGCCATACTGAATCTGATGCTGGTGCACAACCGCGCTCCAGGAAGTGCAGGGGATGCACAACACTGCGAGTGGCTGACTCTGACTACGAAGCCATCTGCAAAGTGCCCAGAAAGGTGGGAAGAAGCACCTCATGTGGACCCTCAACCCGCTACTCTGCTAGCAATCTGACCAGCACAGAAGAAACGTGCACAGAATCAGAACCATGCGAGCCGGCCGCTCAGTCATCAAGTCTCACCGAGATCAGTCAAACGGCGGGAACTGCAGAGAACGAAAACGTCAGTCTCAGTCCGGCGACGTCTATTGAGTCACTGGACGCCCCAGGGGACGCCACAGGGGACGCCCCAGGTGATGCCCCAGGTGATGCCCCAGGTGATGTCGGTCAGCCCTGCACATTAGCCCATCCAGACCTCTTGGTGGGACAGATGGAAGAGGAAAAGGTCATGGCACAGAGGTCCAGTACAGAGCAGAGCCCCAAAACAGGAGTAGAGCTGGCACTCAGCCTGGTTAAAAGCTTTGACCTTCGTCCAGTCCAGGTTTTCCGAGGCAGCCGACTGCCTGTACCGGTCAAGCCTGTAGCTGTGCACCAGATCGCTCACACAGCACTGGACTGTTGTCTCTCTCTCCAGCCTGCTGACATGGTTCATCTCAGCATCCAGCAGGAACTGCAGCTAGACCTGGCTGAGATCGAGACACTTTGGATGGACGATTATGTCCCATGTGGGCCTCTGAGCTTCCAGGAGGTACGACGTCATATCTGCTTAATTGAGAAGGAAATAATAGAACAGAAAAGTTTCTGTGCCGTGTTTAGACATTTACGTGTCTAAGAGGAGAAACCTCATGTCTACAGTATATTTTGTAATGCTTTTGACCACTCAGCATTCTCTGAGCAACACACCCACTGCCATGACAACTATTGTTGTAGGCAACACCGCTTACGACTGCCAGCCAGTCCTCGGAGGGGTTTTCCTTTGTTCCTGTCATTAAATGCAGGCTTATACGCAGGACGTATATGAACACGCATACACCAGAAGTCTTTATTTGAGTGTTAGAGCGTATAATTTTTACCTTAGTAACAACCCTGGTATTAGTAGAAACGGGCACAAGTGTTCAGTGTCTTAACACTGTGTTAGTCATTCTGGGTCTCTGGCCCTAAACTGGACTATCCAAGGCCAGCTTTAATTCAGCAACACCACAGCAGGAGAAAACATAACCTTTCATTTTTTGCTGTCTGAAAAATAGATAAAATTATACATATTTCAAAAGACTTTAGTGATGCAGGAAATCGTTCTAATTTTATGGATTTATGCGGCTGGAGACGGAGAGTGAAAGTCAACACAGATAGATTGAACGAATAATGTGCTATCTAGGAAAAAGAGACTTCCTGTGGAAGGCATAGAGAGTGACAGCTCAGTGAAATATTGTAATGACTTTTTGACCGATCATAGTACTTTTTAGTTAGTCCTTTTATAATACTAAATCAGAATATTTATATATATATAATACTTTGTTTGTGTGTGTACGTGTGTTTTATCAGAAGCTGATTTCGGAGCAGCAGGTTCAGCTGGTGCAGTATGAAAACGCAGCTGGTCAGTGTGTGACAGAACTGCAGAAGGCGCAGCTACAGGTCCGGTCTCTCCAGACTGAGATCAGGGAGGGTGAAGCAAACAACAAGGTACAAACCATGTTCATATGCTTTATTACTGTCAACATAATAAAGTTATTGAGTTGCTGAGTTATTGTTATTGTAATTCAGTACAAGGCTGTGGATTTTTTTTTAAAAGTTTGATTATTCCCATGGTGCTGTGGTATCTCAGGAAGTACAGGATGTGCAGTGTCAGCTTTTTCTGATAAAGAGAGTTCGTTTCTGTGTACTTAATTTCTTCTCTGTGTGTGTGTGTGCTGCAGAAGCTGCAGCAGCGACTTGGAGTCATGGAGTGTGAGCTGATGTCTTTCCAGGAGAGAGCACAAGGACAAGAGAGAACTATCCAGACTCTAAGCGACTCTCTCAGCACCAAAGACAACGAGGTGCGTTTGTGTCTCTCATGTTATCTTCTGAACTGGACCAGATGGAGGCATTACCACTGACGTGAATACCTAAGTCAACTCGAACCGTCAACCTTACGATCAGTAACACATTGAGCTCCATGTACTGTAGCCGGTTTGACTTGCACAATTGTCATATTGATAACCACAGATTCCGTGATGCCGGTAGACGGGCGTGGCATCGAAGGCGTGTATATTAAAATAAATAAATAAATAAATAAAAAACAGACACATTAAATCCTTGTGTTGATGCCATTACTTAAGGTTGTTTTCGATTATTGCACATTAAGAGTCATATCAGCAATGGGGAAAATCAGTCTGTGGATTTCAGTGTAATTCTCTAACAGGAGTGTTTTTCGATGACTCAGGTTGCTGACCTACAGCAGCTCGAAGAGGAGCAGAAGCGGCTTTTGATTTCGCTGAAGAAGCAGAACCGGCATGAGCAGCTGCAGGTGAGACACTCGTCTTTCATACACACCTGTACACTTTCATAGGTTCTTGTGCACACTCATATAACCAGAGCATATGTCTGTGTGTAGACGTCCACTACAGCACCCAGTCTCCTGCAGGCCGAGCTGTTAGAGCTTCAAGCCTCACTGTTTTCAACCCAGCTGGAGCTACAGAGCGTCCAGAGAGCCCAGCGCCAGGCCCAGAGACGAGAGGACGAGCTGGCACGTGCCAACCAGCGCCTCCTTAATGATCTCCAGGGGGTGCAGGATCAACGCCGGGAAGCTGAGTTACACAATCAAGTGAGATCCCGAGTTATCTCTTTGTATGTGTGTGTCTGAGAGAGAGAGAAAGATATGAATTGAATTTGTCCGTCACCCATAGGAGCTGCTCGCTGCTCTGCAGAGAGCACGCTCGGACCTGGAGCAGATGGAGGAGAAGTGGAAGGAGGGAAAGGGAGACAAGGCGAACGAGGTGGAGGAAAGAGAGAGAACCATCAGGGAGATGAAGACCAGGCTGCAGCACAAAGAACAACTGCTATACGTGAGCATGTTAAGCATGGAGCTCGATGTACTGTACTAGGAATGACTGAGGTACACTTCTTAATTCCACAAATCATCCACAGGACTACACTGAGCTGCTGGACGGACAGAAAGACGCAGGAGGAAGCAGGGATGTCCTGGTCCACAAGCTCAAGTTACGCATTCAGGAAAGAGACCGAGCCCTGGAGGTAGACGTCTGTGCATTGACGGAAAAAAAATTAACAATTAATTTGCTGTGATTCTGGATATGACTTTCATCGTGTTATCGTTGTGTTCGTTCCTCAAGCGCGCCGTAGACGAGAGGTTTGTGTGTGTGGAGCAGAAGGAGACAGAGGTCCGCAAGCTACAGCTGCTCCTCCGGGAGAAAGAGAGAGACCTGCAGAAACTGCGCTGTGTCCTCTCTAACAACGAGGAGACCATCACGGTATTATTAACACACACTTACACACTCGTGCACACTGATCTGTATAGCATGTCGTCCGAGTGTCATATTAGGTGTGTTAGGTGTGTTATGTGTGTGCGTTATGTGTGTGCGTGCGCGTAATTTGACACCGAGCCGGTTCACACACACACACTCTCTCTCTCTCTCTCGCCTCTAATGTGTGTGTGTGTTTGTGGCCCGGCACGGTGTCAAATTACGCACGCGCACACACATAACACACACACACTCCGCAGCGCAAGAGAGAGAAAAAACACACACACAGCACCTGTATGCATTTATTTTTTTGGGCTGTAGAACGAATAATTTGAATTTCCATTATTTCTTATGGGAAAATGTGCTTTGATTTACGAGTGTTTTGGAATACGAGCCTGCTTCCGGAACAAATTATGCTCGTAATCCGAGGTTCCACTGTGTATATATATTGTATATAACACTCGGTTTCTCTGTGTGCGTGTGTGTGTGCGTGTGTGTGTGTGTGTGTGATGTGTTAGAGTTTGGAGGTGTTGTTGCGGGGTAAATCTATGGAGCTGGAGCAGGTTAGTGAAGCCTGGAGAGGGAGCCAGCGAGTCCAGCGCGCGTGTGAGGACAGACACAACTGCAGCATTAGAGAGAGAGATACACTCATCGGCCAGCTCCAGACAGCGCTACACACACATACTAAAGACGCCGAGGTAAGGACTGGACTTATTTCCGTCTCAATGCAAATACATACATATCCTCTAACCTGCCACCTCATGAGGTACACTTTGCTAGTACTTGGTTGGACCTCTTTTACGTTAATAAATTTCTGGTTGCTGGAAACATTCCTTTTCGGATTGTGAGATTGTGGTCCATATCGACATGACAGCATCACACAGCCGCTGCAGATCCATGATATCCCGTTCCACTGTATCTCAAAGGTGCTCTACTGGATTGAGATCTGGTGACTGTGGAGGCCATTTGTTCTTTTGCTGCTGTAGAACATCTTCAAGGTTTGACATGCTGTGCGTTTAACGATGCTCTTCAGCATAGCTCAGTTGTAACGAGATGTTAGTGATGTTCTATCAGCTTGAACCAGTCTGGCCGTTCTTCTTTGACCTCTGGCAACAACAAGGCATTTTCTCCCAGAGAACTGCCCTCACTGGATATTTTCTCTTTTTCACAGTTACTTTTCTCAGTTGCTGCCGTGTGGCTGATTAGATATTTGCGTTAAAGAGCAGTTGAACAGGTGTACCTAATGAAGTGGCTGGTGAGTGTATATGGATGGCTAGATCTCTTCTGTATGGAGAATTCCAGTCTTAATGCGCACCTGATACACAGAAGGACCTCGAATTAAGTTTGAATTGAGAGATTAAATCAATTCTGCAGTTTAATCACTGTTTTGTTGGTCAGGTCAGTTCATTTTCAATATTCGGATTTGATTAACACTTTTAAATGGTTTTGGTAAACCTGCCAAAGTTAAACGATACAAATGAATAAAAAATATATTGAAAAGCAGCTTTTCTTTAAAAGCACCAGTGTTTTTCGTGAGTTTCTGTGCGGTCGGTGAAATACCTCCACCTGCTGGAAAGGGGGAATAGAACAGAAGATTAGCAGAGGAAAAGAAATAATGTTTTAAGCATGACAAGCAGAACGTACACAGCATTAATTCATCTATGAGATAAATAATATTCCAAATAGCAAAATGAACAGAAAAAGCAACATTTGTAATAATTGTGTGTTTTCAGCTCTTTGTAGTGATTGTGTGGTTCTCCTGCAGGAGTTAACAGCTGCTATCCTCAGTAAGCTGCCCCTGAGCTCCAGCGAGGTCGAAGAGAAACTGAAAGCTCGGCTGCAGATTAAGGAGCGTCTTTTTCAGGAGCTGCTCGCGGAGCACGGCCGACAGACCCAGGAGCACCACACACACATCCAGGAGCTGCTGAACGCCGCCCACACCAGGGAGCAGTGCATCAAGGTGATCTACAGTACACCATACACCTCAGCTCATGTTAGAGGCAGTCGTTTAAGCATTGTAATTAAATGAAAATTCTAAAGAAGAAGACACTATACCAGTTTGTCCTTATTTCACTTACGTCCGCTGAAACGCCGGTCGTTCATACAAAAAATTCGGGACACAGGAAGAGATGCCGAAAGATTAAGCCTAAGATTGTAGAGCTACATGATGATCCTCCGTAAACTTTGACTCCATTTCCCAGGATTCAGCAGAGCGTGCGGGTAAGGTGATGTCAGAGCAGACGGCGCGTCTGCAGGAGCTGCGCAGGCAGGTGATGTCTGCAGGAAGCAGATCACCGAGTGCAACAGAGCCCTTCGAAGATGCACAACTCCTCCGGGAGGAGCTCAGGCTGGTGCTGTCCAAAGAGAAAGAGGCCCGGAGGGAGCTGTCTGTCCTGCGCTCGGCTTTAGCAAACACCCAGGAGCAGTTCCAGACCCAGACTTCACAGCTGGACTCTTTGAAACACACGGTCAGCACACATATAAGCCAGCACCTGTCCATAAACACACACAGCACCAAAAGCAGCCAGAGGGGTTAAAGTTAGAACTGAAAAATATTAACCCTGGGCGGTAACATGAGGAACCAGGAGAACACAAGTCATCTTCTCATTATGTCCGAAATGACTGTAGAAGATTTGGTTTTATTCGAGTAACTACCTACGTGATCAGAGTTAATGTAACATGATCACAGCTTAGTTCATTATTAGAAAATATACAGGGGTGAAAAAAATCAGGCTAGTGGACAGAAAATGTCCAAATTGAGAGAAAAAAAATTGGTTGCACACAGAAATGTATATTCTTGCTTCTTGTAGATTAATGCTCTTTAGTAGCAAATTATCTGGTATTCTAGTAACACATTATTACTTTAGCTCCCAGCAAAATCCTAGGAACTGGTCAGGACACTGGAGCTCACACTTCCCCAGTGATCTAGCTAATAAATGTCTCATTAGTCCACATACTACAGTATATTTATTGTACACTGTATGCTTGTTCATCTGTATTTAACAGAGTCAACCTGAGCATCTGGTGCCCATGGAGACGGAGCATGCAGCCAGTTCACACACCGATACAGGAGGTGGGCATGAGGACACGCACCTGTTTGGGCTCTAATCCCATCTCCTATACTTACATTTTGGAGTTGTTGTATGTTCCGCATCATGTTCTTGGTCTGTGCATCACTAACCTGAATAACTGTTGTAAGTGTGTAAGTGTTTATGTAGATGGTGGCACGTTCTAATTTTGCACAGTGTCGTCTTTTGATAGACTGAAAATTTGCTGATTTTAAATGTTTTTTTTTTTATTGTTGTTTTTTTTGTTTGTTTTATTACTGTATTACTTAATGGTGCAATACAGTCATTTTTAAAATGATATATTTATTTAATTTAAGTCTAGAATTAAGGCCAACTTAAAATGTACTCTGCTTTTTATATTTCCGATTATTGTAACCTGCTTCCGTGTGAACAAACTGTGGTGCACTCAAGTCATTTATAAAAAGAAATTCCATTACGTTAAAATCTTCCGTGATTCATATGATGAATTGTTCGCAACTTAGACACAAGATACTGTATAATGCTGATCATAACATTCTTTTAAAACGTGTGTGTGTTAGCCAGATTTAGCCTCAATGTGGAGTGAGCTTGTGCAGGCAAAAATAACAAACTGTTGTTACATCAACGCATGATGAGTGTCCGTCATGTTCAGGGTGAAGAACTTTTCTAAATAAGGAATTTGTTTCTGTCGTAGATAGAATGATCATGTTTTCAGTCCTTGTGGTTCTGCTGTATGATATGGATTTTGTAATGGAAAGACTGGAAGAAATGAAAGAAACAAGGTTGCCTGCTCAGTGCCTTTCTCACATCTCTGGACACCTGCTCATCTTTCACTGTTTGAGAAAACCATGTCTCGTTTACTTGTACGTTTTTCTCCACCAGATGAAACGTTGACCACCTACAGTATGAGTGGTTTCAGCTGCTAGAGCTAACAGGCATTGTAATAAATATCTGCATCTGTCTTATCATAAGTGTTCCAAACCTTTCCTGAACTGTTTTTTCCCCCTACATACACTACAAAGTCAAACGAGCCAAAAGTTTGTGCACACTTGACATAACACTCATATGTGCCTTAGTTGCACTCTTCTGGGAAAGCTTTCCATTAGATTTAGAAGCATGGCTGTGAGGAATTTGGGTTCATTCAGCTACAGTAGAAGAGCATTAGTGAGTTCAGACACTGATATTGAGACGTCGAAGAGACTCCAGTCCATCCCAAATGAGTTTAGTGCTGTTGAGGTCAGTCAGGGCTCTGTGCAGGACTCAAGTTCTTCCACTCCGACCTTCTCATAGCACGTTCTCATGGAGCTCGATTCGTGCAAAGGGGCATCGCCATGCTGGAAGAGGAAACCATATTGCTCCAGACTATACAAAGACTTTTTATATAATTATTTACTTCCAAATTTGTGGCAACAGTTGGGGGAAGTCACGTTTGGCCACTTAGCGTACCCTTTTCCTTTGTCCACGGTGACAAGCACAATCTACCAATAATCCCAGAAAACTACACTGGAAACGGTGTTTGTTTACAAGTCACCTGTAACCCATTACTACTATTGCTACAACGATTACTACTAATAATTACAGTATTATTATAATTGTACACAAATAAGTTGCATTTACTTATATTTCAACACGGTTGTCACTTTACAAAGTCCAGTATTAAGTAAAATTAGTAAGGTTCTTGAACCCTTGCTCACTTTTCTGTTCCCATGGGCAAAAAATACTCTGGTAGCTTTATCTAAACACAACTCTCTTAAGAACATTTTGTACTGAGGCTCAAAAAACCCTGAATTATGGAATTTAATTACAGAAATTTACAGATTTGCCTGCAAATCTGCAAAATGAAAATCTTATCTTAATCCAAAATACTGGAGGCAGACGTGTCTAATATTTCACCCTTTATACAATAAGCTTTATATTAAATTATACTTTTAGATATTTTTTTATAATTATTTTTTTATAATTATTAAACCTATTTTTAGACATTATTACTAATTCCAGATGTTAGTGGACAGTTTTGCTTATTTTTATCCTATGTTTCTAGAAAGAAGTAAAATCATCAGAAAAAATAACATAGCTTGAAATGAATAAAAATGTGCACAATTGGGAATATTCATTCTATAATTGATTTATAGTAAAGTAAAAAAAATAGTAATCACTGGAAATATGAAAACCAAAATTACTGAATTCAACATACCTTCAAAGCTGCTTTTTTTTTTGTTTTTGTTTTTTTTTTACAGTGCATGTATTGGCATAACAGTACTAAAACCATAACAGTATTTGCCTAGATCTTCTTATATTTAATACCAGGACTGGAGAACGCTTGGCAGGAACTGTCTTGTTTCTGTTTCCTTCCTGTCTGTAAACAGCTCTCTGTAATGACAGATTTAACTTTAGCCAGTGTTTCAGTAGCCTGTGTGGTGTTCCGTAAGTGTTAAACAGACTGTGTGGATCATATTATTGTATTTCCATGCTGATAGAACAGTTTCTATATAACCTTGTGTAAAGTGATTTAGTGTGAGTGTGTGTGTGTGTGTGTGTGTTAACTGCGTCATGATGTTGTTCCAGATTCCACTTCAGATGTAGAGGAGGAGGAAGACAGGATTAGATACTCCGCAGAGAGCACTGAGGAAGAGGAGCACGGCAGAGTCTCCGCACAGGCTTTATTCAATAAGCAGGTAGAACCTGAACACTGCACACACACACACACACACACACACATGTTTATTTGCACTGAGCTGTATATCAGTACAGTACTTACTTCTGATTGTTGCTCTCTGTAAAAGTGTTTTGAGTTTTATCTCTATGGCTTCTCCTCACAAGCCAGTTTTCACTAGAGGTTGTGGAACTATTAATTATTTTTTATAAACAAAGACTTATGACTGATGATACGAGGGAGTATCAAAAGTTTTGAGATTGTCCACAGGACATAGTCGCTTTCGCCAGATGTCCGCCCTCAGATGCATTAAAACCTGGCAGTAGAATTTGTTGTTGATGGTTTGGCCCCTGGAGACGAAGCCTCAGGACAAAATGCTCTGTGAAAAGTTTTTTGCCATTTTTTGTGGTCGGGAAGGTGATGGGCTCTTCCACCATGAAGACTGTTGCTTCATCTCAGGGTCGTACCCATACACCCAAGGTTTGTCACTTAATGATCCTCGACATGAAGGACTACAACAAGCTGACGGAGGTCTTGACAGACTTTGCCGCGATGTTCCATCTGCTCCTGGGTCAGCAGTCTGGGTACCAACTTGGCATCAACATGGTGCATGTTCGAATCATACGTGAGAATTGCCTGGATTGTACTGTATGACACCATAACCGACAGTGGCAGCAGTGTGGTGGATTGTTCTCCGACGATCACCATACACCATTTTCGGAGATTTAGCTCATTGAAGGTCTTCCTCACCCTTCCTCACCCGTCTTTATCTTACAGTAAACCGAATGTTAGATTTACTAATTTACTAATTTGTACTCTTTTCGAGGCTACAATCTTTTAGCTTTTGATTTCGAGGATGCTGTGATATAGGATATATTATAGTACAGGATATATTACACTGCAGGATGTGCTGTTATTGGAAAATAATCAAGGAAAATTAAACTGTTGCTTACTGTCATAAAACAACAGTTTATTTCTGCTCCATAAAGATTATTGTGTCACTTTGTTCATAAATTTGTTTTCCCATCAGACTGATTCACCAGCTCTCATAGGCCACTTTATTAGGAATACACCTGCATCCCAGTGTACTTATGTTATATATAATTTATGTTAGATTATTTTTATCATTTCTAAAAGGAAATTAAAGTATTACAAAAGCCAGTCCACAAAGTATTGCAGCAAAAACAAACAAACAAATGCGAGGATATTACGGCTAGGGTTAAAAAAAAATGTATTACTCAGAAGAAGATAATTTACAGAATAGAGAGTAGATATATACTAAATGAGATTTTTCTTAACATCATGTCCAAGAGCTTCAGACAATATTTACATTAAATATCAAATGGGGAAAAAGTTATCTCTGTGACTTTAAAAGATTATTTTGTGTCACATTGACTTCAAACCCAATTTTTACCCAATTCCAGATTTTTTTATTTATACAGTATATGTTTATCAGTGTGGTAAAAATGTTGCAGTTTCTTCGTAACCCTACCGGTGGGGACACTCTTCACCAGTTGCTGAAGTTGTTTATAACTGGAATTAAATCTGGAAAAAAAAAAAAAAAACATCTAATTTACAATCGCAACTTATTAAAAAAAAACAAAAAAAACATCACAGTTACTGTACAGAATCGCAATACAAATTGAACCGGCATCTAGGTATTGTGATAATATTGTATCATCCCTGGTGATTCCCATCTCTATTGTCTGGTCTTCGTGTGTACAGATGTTATTGGTAAAGTAGACAATGATTGCTATCAGACGCCGAGGACACCTGATCATCCAGTGACTCGTTCTTTGTTCCAACACCGCAGGGCTACAAGCAGCATGGAGGACGGGTGCTATCTCAGACTCCTGCAGAGGTGGAGGGCCAGGGCCTGGCTGAGGTCAAGCTGTTAGTGGAACAGAAGCAGGCGGTTGAGCGGAAACTGTGGGAGCTTAAGGCTCAGCTAGAGAAGTCCGGCTTCACTTCTTTTTCTCAGATGAGGTGTGTGCATCCACGTCCGGTTAAAACAAACGTTTGTCTAGAGATCACACTCATCCTCATGAGGTTCTCTTGATGTGACGATGTGACGTGTTATCACAGGAGAGCCTTGCTCAGCCTGCGCATGGAGAACGAAGAGCTGCGAAACACACTGAGAAAACCTGAGCCAGAGGAAGAAACACATACACTCTTAGAAGAAGAGAGAGCAAGAGGAGTGCAGTGGCAGTCTGAACCCTGTGAGGGGAAGAAGAGATGCAGCAGAGTGCTTTGTCTCGACCCGGGAGCACAGCTTTCTCATTTCACACAGGTAGACATCAATTAAAGAGCTTCTTATATCACAGATTACTGTAGATCTATGCTACCTCAATACTTATTTAAGAGATGATGATGATGATGATGATGATAGTGATGATGTTATAGGCAGTGCTGCTGCTAGGGCTGTTTAAGGTTTTGGCTGTGGCTCACAACTCCATTTAGTTGTTGTTTACCTACACTATATAGGCAAAAGTACCTGTATTTGTCCAAACTGCAATGCTATTCTATCCAACCATTGTAGTCCTATACTTCAGCAGGGAGTTAATCCCCCTTTTGCATCTATAACAGCTTACGTTCTTCTTGAAAGGCTGCTCACTAGATTTTGACGTGTTTCTGTGAGAATTCGTGCCCGTTCATTCTGTAGAGCATGTATGAGGTCAGGCACTGGCGTTGGCCTGGTTCACAATCTCCGTTCCAGTTCATCCTTAAGGTGCTCGATGGGGTTGATGTCAGGGCTCAGTGCGGGCCAGTCAAGTTCTTCCACGCAGAACTTATCAAACCATGTGTTTATACAGTAGTCCTTGGTGGAATAGTAAAGGGCTTCACCAAACTGTTGCCACAAAGTTTGAAGCATGGCATTGTCCAAGATGTCTTGATATGCTGAAGCATTAAGATTGCCCTTCACTGGGGATAGATAAGGGGTCTGACTGAAACACCTGAATTCAATAATTAAGAGGAACTTTAGGAAGCCATGGCATCTTCCATTATTGCTTCCATTATGTCTTATCTGAAATCATCCCAACCAATAAAAATATATTTTATAATGACACCAGAGTGCATATTTCCCTTTACTCTGGTGAAGCCCAATCAATAAAGCAGGGATGAGAAACACTGTTAAAGGGCAGGGATGGTGTTTACTGGTGTTTTAATATTTTTTTCTCTCTCTATATTTGGTTCCAAAGCCAGTGCAGCAAAAGCTGCAAGAGAAATTCATGGTGTCTAAACCCACCATACAGACCCAAGCAGAGAGACTCCGAGACTCCAAAGAACATCTCAGTAAGTATTTTCTATAACTGTTGGATTTTAGGGATGGTGGTGTAGTGGTTAGCATTGTCGCCTTGTACCTCCAGGGTGTGGGTTCGATCCCCGGTCCGGGTTTGCATGTTTTCCCCGTGCTTGGTGGGTTTCCTCTGGGTTCTCCGGTTTCCACCCACAGTCTAAAATACATGTAGATTAAGCTTATTGGCGTGCCAGTAGTGTGTGAGTGTGTGTGTGTATGTGTGTGTGCCCTGCAATGAATTGGCACTCTGTCCAGGGTGTACTCCACCTCGTGCCCTAAGTCTCCTGGGATAGGCTCCAGGCTCCATGCGACCCTGAATACAGGATACAGACGATGAGTGAGTGTTGGATTTTACTTGATACATTATACAAAACCATACATACCATTTACTTTTATGCCCACAGTGGAGACACCTGTGCAGCATAACAGTAAGCAGGTGCAGGTCGACCTACAGGATCTGGGTTACGAGACGTGCGGCCGCAGTGAGAACGAGGCTGAAAGAGAGGATACCAGCAGCCCAGGTCTCATTACTCACTTTTACTTGGAACTTGTGTATATGCGAATGAAATGTTTCTTCAGGTGCAGTGATAGTCATAGAGATAGTCATAGTGTCAGGAAGGATTTGATTAGACCGGGTAGCCTTGTGTTGAGAAGGCAGTTTGTCTCATACAGGTATCGCTTATGACGGTGGCTGCAGAGATACTCATGAGTCCATGAGTAGCGTAGAAGGAGCCATATGCATCATACAGGATTCATATACATCTATGAATTTTTGCACTTGCATAATGACAAAATGATTTAGGAACTGTGATGACTGTGTCCTGACACTAAGGTACACATGGACCTACAGTAATTAAAGACTGCGGTACTAGAACATTCCAATACATGAACGTCCTGATACCCGTTCGTCCCCCATCAATGTACAGAATTTGACGATCTCGAGCTGTGTACGTCTCTGTCGTGCCGAGATGGCGCACCCCAATGGTGGTCTGGTCTGGGTGCGACGGACCGAGGAGGAGGTGATGTTGCGTCTCTACAGCAGCAGGTGGAGGATTTGCAGGTGCAGCTCTCTCGCTCTCAGGCTCTGGTGCTCAGTCTGCAGTCTCGCCGTCAGGACTCCACTCCGAACTCCACACCTGGGAAGTCGAACCGGGACGACAGGGAGCTGCAAGAGCTGGTGACTCGCGTATCCTCTCTGGAGGAGCAGCTGAGGAAGGGCAAAGGTCATGCTGCAGAGGAGCCCAAGAGCTCCACCAGGACTGGGTAAGGAACGGATGCTAAACGTTTCCCACCAAAAGCAGGAGCATGTAACATAATTACACACCGAGTCGATTTCATGTAGCAACATGTTTAGGGATATTCACTTTTTTTTATTTTTTATTTCCCAAACACTTTTTGGACAAAGTTTGATTGTTAATTAGTATTAATGTCAAATTGTTTTAACAATTAAAAAGTAATCCTAACCCTGAATTGAATAAAAGCAAGTTGAAATTTAGATTTAAATATTTAACGTTCCATTTGCGGTCAGCTGTAATAGCAGTTTTAATACACAAGATGTCACCCATCAGTTGTTGTTCATCTTCATATTGCAATAGTGAAGGGGTTGTGTTTGCTAAAGGCGAGTGTTCCGCACACGGTTGCACACAAAACCACACACTTGTACACACAGTGTACTTCTCAGATGGATGAATTTAGACCTGAGTGCTTCAAGAAAAGGGTCAGCAACAATCAACGCTTAGGTTCAAAACATGAGTATTGATTTGAATCTTTGAATCTAAAGCTGTCTATAAAATTGAGTAGTAAGTCACTAAAGTGGGAACTGGGTCAATGCATCATGAAATGAGTCACATCAGACATCAGAGCTGAGTCAGTCAATGGGAAATCGAGTCACTGAGATAGGAACTGTTACTTAAGTTAGAACTGAGTCACTGAATTAAGTAATGAATCACTGATGTAAGAACTGAGTCACTGGAATCAGAGCTGAGTCACTAAAACTGGAGCTGAGTCACTGGCTGGAGAAATGAATCACTGAATCGAGACCTAAGTCACTGGAATGAGAGCCGAGTCACAAAAATCTGAGCTGAGTCACTCAATTGAGAAATTAATCGCTGAATCGAGAAGGTAATTACTGAATTGAAAACTGAGTCACTGAAATGTCATTTCACAGACTAAATTAAACACTGAGCCATTAATTAAGTGGCTGAATGAAGGAATGAGTCACTGAATTGAAAAGTAAGCCGTTAATTAAGCACTGTGTCATTAAAATTAGAGCCGAGTCGTTACTCAAGAACTGAGTCGATAAATTGAGAACAGAATCAGAATTGATGACTAACTGACTGAAATAAGAACTTTCTGCAACACACACACTTTTTAACTGGCTAAAACTTTGTATTTTAATCTACATATTAATGCATGCCTTTTTTTTTAACGTATTAACTAATTAATTAATGAATTATTATATCAGACTTCCATCTTCTATCTCTATTATAGGAAGTTTGATACACTGATCCAAGCTCAAGCTCGGGAGCTCTCTCACTTGAGGCAGCGAATGCGCGAGGGGCGGAGTGTGTGTCACATTCTCACACAGCACCTGGGAGACACCACCAAGTCGTTCGAGGAACTCCTGCGAGACAATGACATCGACTACTACATGGGCCAGAGTTTCAGAGATCAGCTAGCCCAGAGCTCCGCCCTGGCCCAGAGAGTCGCAGCCAAGATCAGCAGCCGTGAGAGCGCACACACACACACACACACACACAGTGAAACACCCACACTCACTCACATACATAATGCATCACTGCACTGTGTTTAGTAGAATGAAAGTCTTTTTTTGGTTTAACACAGGGGATTACTCTGAAATACCAGATGACAAGAAAGGCCATGAACTGCTTGCAATCCGGTGAGTTTTACAACTCCATACACTTTAATAGTCACACACACACACACACACACACACACACACACACACACACACACACACACACACACAATAAATTCTCTTTCACTTGCTCTGAGGGCTTTGTTCCCATCTCAGCTGGTTATGGGTACAGAGACAGACTGCACTAAACATGTCAATCCTCCTTTACATAATGCCTGGTTATGTCAGAGGGTTGATGCTCAGCGGAAATATCACTGAGGCGCATTGCATCGACACGGCCGGTCAGCCTGCTGCAGGTTCTCCATCAATCTTCAGTGTGTGCCTCGGTGTATAGGACTGTGTACTGGATCATTAACTCCTCTAGGGGTCAGCTGGAATTTCAACAGAACTGGACTATAGAGTAAAGGTTTCTTTTTGCCTCATAGCAAAGTTATTCAATTATTTACCCCCAAAAAATCAGTCTGAAAATATTTGGTCAGAAATTATGTAATAATAATAATAATAATAATAATAATAATGATCTTTATTATTATTAAGCACCGTTTCATTCTAAGTTAAAATCTCAAAGAGAAACAATATGCTTATAATAAAGCACAATACAGTAAATAAGTCATTTGAATGAAAAAGCAAATTAAGTAGGTTTGGACGGTTGTTTTTCCCTTTGTGCGGCCCACACACTCACACACACCATCATGGTCACTACCGTGGTGACTGTCAGAAGAGAGGCACATATGTTTCATGTGCTGTATATATATTTTACTATGGAAATATAGTTCTACTAAATGCTAAAAGGTTCTTAAAAATACTTCTACAAGATTATTAAAAAAATTCTCTATCAGGTACTCTGCACTGAATCTACTCAACTTTATTTGTAAAGCACTTTAACAACAAGAATGCCCCAAAGTGCTTCACATAAATAATAAAATAACATAGTAATTTAATAAAATAAAGTAAAGAAATAAAAACAAGATAATAAAAAAAAAATTAAATAAAAAAAATTTAAATCTACCTGGAATGTTCTGGAAAATGGGTATTTAAAAAAATATATTATGTGGCTCACAAAAACAAAGATTGACGAGAAAAATAGGACTTTTAATTTACGTGAGGACGACGTAAATGTGAATGAACATTTTTGCCTAGGAAGAAGAAAAACCTAGTGTTACCCAGCATACTGTCCCCACTGCTGCAATTCAGGCCCCAAGTAAGTATTGTGTTATTAGCATGAGATATTTTATTGGCTAATTCGTTCCCCCTGACTCCTCCCATCTTGCCTAGTTGCCTTGGCAGCGGTGTCAGAACCCCAGGGACAGATGACCTCTATTCCCCCAGACTGTGTATCTGTGGAAGGCGTAGACATATGGAGGCAGTGAGCTGTATAGGCGTACTATATATATATATATGTGTGTGTGTGTGTGTGTGTGTGTGTGTGTGTGTGTGTGTGTGTGTGTGTGTGTGTGTGTGT
>JAQQZT010000020.1:613984-624929 GCA_030068275.1 Clarias platycephalus | reverse complement strand
TTATATATATATATATTTGTGTGTGTGTGTGTGTGTGTGTGTGTGTGTGTGTGTGTGTGTGTGTGTGTGTGTGTGTGGTGAAAATTGAAAACAGACAGTGTTGTGTGTTGGTGTGTGTGCCATGGAGAGATAGTGAAGTAAAGTATAGGTGGCATTCCTCTGAATCAAACAGAGCTGAGCATTAATGATCCTCCTGTTTCTAGTTCGCTGGCTCAGCAGCACAACTGCTTCTCTGTACACAAATCATTAAACTCCTCGATATCTCAGCATTCTGTGTGTGTGTGTGTGTGTGTGTGTGTGAGAGAGAGAGAGAGAGAGAGAGAGAGAGAGAGAGAGAGAGATCTGCTGCCTGGGGTGGTTCTGTGTCATCATTCAGAGCTGGGATGCGGGAGATCGCACACATGTGGCAGAGCAACCAAGCAAGAGACAGGACCTTCACAAGCAACCGGAGACAAAGTGTTAAAGACGAATACTTGTTTCAGAAGATTGTTTATCGAGAACTTTTGGCAGAAAATGTCCTGAGCACTCTGTTTTTTTTTTTTTTTTTGTCCTGAGGCCTTTAAGATTGATGTTACAGTCCTTTTACAGACTGCTTGCTTAAATGTTCAGCTAGCTGTTGGTTTCCCACTGCATTTCTGACACCACAGGTTTGTAGTTTGTTCTTGATGATGCTTGGAGATCAGCTTTGCACTCTGGGAAATTAGAGAAGTTAAATGAGAAGGACAGAGGAGATCAAGAGCATTACACAACAGATGGTGAGCCAGATGTGAGGCTGGACTTCACGATGTTTTAGCGCATTAATTTAGTCCGAGTGTGGCGTTTGCGTTGGTTTGATGGCCTTGTTCGTGTGCTGTGCTTTTTGTGGCTTTTTGTGTTCCCCTGATGAGACAATTTGGTCACATGTTTGCTGCTGCAGTTACACACGCACTGCCGGGATTAGGACGGTCTGTTGACTTAAGCAGTAATCAGGTTAGATTATTAAACCTCATGAGAGAGTGAAATAGGTCAGAGGCAGCTGAACCAGAGACAGAGAGAGAGAGAGAGAGAGAGAGAGAGAGAGAGAACAAAGAAGAGAGCAACTGGATGGCAGGATGAGTGAAGTATCAGAATTATTCTGGATCTCTTTCCTGACCTTCTGCTTGGTTTTATTTTGTCTCTAAGAATGACTTACTTTACCCAGGCTGGGATTCCAACTGTTACTACGACGCAGATCAGCAATTCACTTTATTTATCAAAGGAGTCTGTAAGAACTTCATCAAGGCTTTTGGCTTTTGTTTGGATCTTGAGGTTTAGCTGTGTTTGACTCTTCAGCATATCAAAACAATGTTTTCTTCTTCTTTCACTAAAGCCTTCTGCTTCCGTCCTGGGAGCAAATCCAGCCCTAATGCCACACATGGACAAACACATATTCCGTGCAAGAGGTTCGTTGTGTTTGAGAGGTCATGAAGGATGTTGTTGAGCTATTTAGGGACATCTTCCTCTTCACCAACATTCTAGCTAAAGGATAACGATAATCAACGGAATCCTCAGGACTGCAGGTTTAAGTAGAAGTTTAGTCTGTATTGTAGATCATTTATTGGACAAACATCATAGTGCGTAATCTGTGCTGTTTGTCTGAGAACAAAAGGAAGGAAGGGACGCTCATTCACCAGCTAATCACCAGCTAATCAGCATCACACAGCCCCACACCGAGCTTCCTGTTCTGTGTGCTCTGGCTGTCTGATGGTTGAGTCAGTCCAGCCCGGGACAGGAGACGATGGTCGCGTTGTGTCTCGGACACAGGACCACGCAGGCAGACAGACGGGCCGGGGCACCATGGCTCCGCTCTGGAGATCCATGTTATCTAAGAGCAGCCCGCTGTACCGCAACTCACTCTTCTCCTTCTCTCTGTGGGAGAGCCGTGTGCAGGAGCGAGAGCTGGCGCTTCTCAGGAGGCAGGTGGCGACAGACACGAGGGCGCTGCAGCACCACGTAGAGAAGTAAGAGCAACAGGAGAGAGTACACGCAATGGAAAGAATGTTTGTACAAGGGAGTAGGGTGGGAGGTGTTAATCTAGGACGTATAAAAATGCTGTGTAGTTTTTCTCAACTAGTGCATTTTTTTTTTCTTTTTGCAAAAACGGTGCTTTAAAATATACCGGTACTGCTGATGCTGCTACTTCTACTAATAATTCAGTGAAGTCTCCTGATAAAAAATAATAATAAAATGCCTCAGCACCTCTTCATTTTAACTGAGGGGGATGTGGGCGCATTAACATCCGTCTTGAATAACAAGTGTATTTTAATTTTGCATATTTATGACTTTCAAATGCAATATTCTTAAGATATGTCTAAAAAGGTGTTAATAATGACAAATAAAAAGTTTATTAGAGAATGCACTAACGACAGTGAAGAAGGTATCAGGGATATCTGATCCGGTAACAAGATTAAACTGGAACATTTACTTATGAAGCGACTCGACCGTTGTTTCTTCTTTTGTAAGGATTATTACATTTATTTTTCTTATTATTATATTGAAAGTGTGAGTGATTTTTATGAAGTGCTTCCTTGTCTTTAACAAAAATAATGTTTGATGGATTCTTGTGTTGTGTTTTTTTTTATTTTTGTTTTTTTCCTCTTTAGAGTTGACTGTATGTGTGAGTGTAAGAATAACAGAGACATGGTATGAAAGACGAGTAACTATGGACAAGTCATGAAGAGTGTGTGTACAGTATGTGCATACTGTACTAATATATAGATGTCTGCCTATCATGTGCACAGCCTGGGTGTGTACAGTACCAGTAAATAAAGGATTTTTTTTTTTTTTTTAAATCATACCTATGTCTACATATCTAGCTACAAGAATAATACCAGATACACCTGGACTTGGTACACATCAGTGGACTCTTCTAAATGAGGAGTAAATGTCACAAGGCCACAGTGCTAACCACTACACCACCATGCCACCTTTCAATTTTTAATATGCATATAATATACAGTACTGTACATGCATGCACTAACATGTACAATCAATACATAAAGCATTAAAATGTTCATTTGAATTATCCGACTTATTGGAGAGAATACACCAGCACTAATTAAAGCTAGACTGTCACTCAGATCACAGCGTGCACCGAACCCGACGTCTTGTACCAAATGGTAGGAGATTGAATACACATGCTGTCACAGCCCTAGTAGAGACCGAGCCCAAACTTTTAATCAATGGACAATAAGTGTGAATGAATCCAGCTGTGAAAGAGCTCGCCTGAAGGAAAACAGAAATGTGCCCTTACATTTTGTAAAACAGCTTTGTCGCATTTCATTTAATCCAAAACAGCCACAGCCACAGTAAGTACTTTGGGTTCATTATTATCCGTATAGTGATTAAGCACGTTTTAATGCGGGGGCGTGCGGGAAAATGCAGGACTTTTTAATACAGAGAAAAATAGCTTTTCATGGAAGCCACAGTGAATTCAGTAATCATACAGTAAGTTGTTAATGCAGACAAAACCCTAATCTCCTTCACTTTCACTGATGAGTTCTGGAAATGTTAAATGGTTGCGCAAAGCTTTATTGCAAAACCGCTGATTCTGAAAGTCAAATTCATTTGTAGTGTGTGTGTATGTGTGTGTGTGTGTGTGTGGCTCTGTGTTCTGCTCCACAGGTTAAGTAAGGAGCTCCAGCAGAAAGACAAACTCATTGAGTCACTGCGCTGTAAACTTGAGCTCCAGCAGCAGCAGCATCAGCAGCAGCAGCATCGTGCAGATACACCCAGCAGCAGCCGCTCTCTCTCAGGAGATGCTGACCTGGTGGACCGTGGATCTTTTGTCATAGATGAACAGGGTTCCACTAATGAAGACCTTGACTTATGCTCAGAACTGGACACTGTCAGTGAGTTTGGCCAAGATGAGGTAGCTGATGGTACGCCATTTAAACACACACCCACACACACACACACACACACACCAAAACAGTGTGCTACAGAAACATGCACCTAAACACAACATGTTTAATCCTAGGTACAAGTCAAACCGGGACTTTAAATTGTGCAGAATAACTGAACAGAGTTCTGAGAGTAAAAACTCTACTATTTATTTCTCTATACTGTATAATCCCCTGCGGTGGCTTAGTGGTTAGCACTGTCGCTTCGCATGATTGTGTGTACAGTATCCCACATACACACACATCTCTTCTGCAAGTTGTGACAAGTTATCTTATATTAGGTTATAATATTCGTTCCTCTCAATAAATGTTCTCAGGAATGGCTGCAGTGGGCTCCAAGCCTAAGCCTAAGGCTAAGATCGTCATTCACAGACGTATGGCCTTCATTAAAACGTTCGCACCATTCAGATCGCTCAATCGCGTCAATCACTTTCACACCCTGATTCATCATGAGTCCCGGTTTGACTTGAATGACCCTTGGATAATAGGCTCAGTCAGAAGTGAGGAAGGCTGGAATTAAGAGTTGGTTTTGGGTGCCTTGGTGGTGTAGAAGGCAGCATTGCTTTCGTCAGGGCTCCAAGGTCACTGGTTTAACCTTGACCTCATGGTTTTTGTCTATGTGGAGTTCTGCATGGGTCTCCTCCCATATCCCAAATATAAACCTTTCCAGGAAGTGAACTGAGGATTTTTCATTATGAACATGTGCGTGAGTATAGTGTTCCCAGAATAGGCTCCAGGTTTCTCCTGACCAGGATATAGAGCTTACTAAAGATAATGATGATGATGATTATGAGTCTAGGGACCCTCCCCCTCCTTCCCACTTCCTGTCAGAAATGATTTTCCATTTACTCAAAATGATATGGAATATTCTGCTGTAAATATAATTCTCCTGAATAAATTAAGATTATATGTATAACCTTAAACATGACCATGTTTGTGTCCTTTTGATACCTGAGACTCATCTTGTCCGTACCCTCTCTTTCATAGACACTCTGCAGCCTGCGCTGTCACATCCGCATCCATCCAACCCACCATCCGTTACTTCTTCACACGGCCACCAGACGTCCAGCTCCTGTCCCAGAATGCACTGCACACCTCTCAGGCTCACGGATGGCCAAATACAGACAGGTAGGACACATTTGGGAAAATCTCGAAGCCTGTATTTTCCACTAAGGCAATAATTTTATGTTCACTCAGTGTGTTTTAATACTCACCACATCTTCAGGCTACCATAAAGAAGTTTGAACTGCATCTTCTTGGTCTCCTCTTTTCCCACAGAGCTCAGTTCTGGCCCCTTACCCCAGTGTCTCTCAGCTCAAATGGCTTTTCTGCCGTTTGACCCCCAAACACAATACCTAAAACCCCGTTCTAATACCACAGGGGGCTTCTCTCTGGCTGAGGTGCACCAGGAGCTGCAGAGACTGCAGAGAGAGTTAGCAAACAGTGAGCATTGGTGTATTTGTGTGTGTGTGTGTGTGTGTGTCACTCACTAACATCGACCAGCCTGCCCTATAAGTTAACATCCCTATTGACGCACACTGAAATGACCTCAGCTACAGATCCCTTCAAGCAATATAAGAGTTTAGCAATAAAGCAGTTGGTAAAACAGAAATGGTGTGCACGTAGCTACAGGAATGTCCACAGACTTGGGGTACGGTAGGGGTGGGAGGATCTAAGTAGACAGCATTGTCCTTGCTGCTGTAACACAATCACTGCATTAGAGAGAACTATTCCAAGATGTGACTCACCAAACGCATGACATAACTCAAAATGTGGCTTTCATCTCCGGTCTTACGCTAGTGAATGTCCTCATCAAGGCATGAATGTTCAGTTTGTCCACAATATCTCCACAGACACACATAAGTGTCAACCAGTTAAGTAATTTTTGTATTATGGTTCCAGCACCCCTACTTCCTACTTCCATGGATGTGTATATACAGTAGCATTACGTTCTTTTATTTACTTTAATCAACCAGCATGACATGTTTCAAGCAATTGTTCATATTTTGCATGTTGTGTAATGGTAAGTTAAGTCAGACCAAATTAGGCTTATCTGATTTACAAATGGGTTCACAAGAGAAACAATGTGTTTGATTTAAATATGTTAGAGATATTGGAAATATTAAAGGTTCTGTGTGTATAACCGAATATGAGCTGTGCAATATCACGGATTATGCAATTTAATCGATCTTTTGTTTGTCAGTTTTCAATTCAGAATTGAGTTACAGTTTAATCAAAAGGTAACACAGAATTTCACTGTTTATTAGAAACTTTTAGTAGCTTTTAATATTTTAAAACCTGTAAGAAATATAGAGACTAATCTGACAGTAAACATTATTGCTGTTGAATTGAATTGAAAATCTCAAAGGCCAAAAATCAATCATAAATCAAATCAACAGTCTGCATATGAATCACAGCTCATAACACTTTCTGTGACGGTGAGCGTCACCTTTAAACCTGTCGAAAGGTCTGTTTCGTGTACAAAATCTCTGAAATGTATCGGTTAGTAAATACTTTTAAATGTAAGGTCCGAGTTTATGATCATGATGACAGCCTGAAGAGAAATAAGGCTCTTTCATGAGGAAGACCTTTTTGTAATAATATCACATTTAAGTCTTCTAAAGCAGCCTTATAATATACATCTGGAACACAACAGTAATGTAGGGTATAATACAGTGGCTTGCAATGTATGGTGTACACGTGAGAAGTGGACACCACTTTGTATTGGTCTTTCACGTGGAATTCCAATAAAAATGATTCATGTTTGTGGCTGTAATGTGACAAAACGTGGAAAAGTTCAAGGGGGCCGAATACTTTTGCAAGCCACTGTGTATATATATATATCCATTTAGGATACTTTCCCCAAGTTTGTGAACCCCTGGATTAACTGCAGAGAATGAATAAATCTAAATCATCTGATACATTGATTTGTTGATCTTAAAGGAATTTTCCATGTTTCTTAACACTTAATGAACATGATTAACCTGCATCCTTCTTAATAAATGCTATGATTTACACCACACTGAATAGAGATACACATGCACTAGCTAATGAATCCCAACAATCCACAGTGCCTATGAGTTTCTGTAACGTCTCGCTCAGACCTTGTCTTTCTAAACCATTAACCACGTTTTTTTTGTTTTCAGATCATTTTGATAACACTTACTGTTGTCATCTAAAATGTCGGCATTTTCTCCTTCATTTCTTCCTATACAGGTTTTAGCAGTGCTCAGGTCCAACCCCTGCCAGGCGTTTTCCACCAGACCGACCACAATGACTTTCACCTTCCATCCCAGCATGTCTTTCAGCAATCTCCATTTGCTAGCCTTCATGCTAGCCCGGGTATGACATATGGGGCTCCGCTTAAGAGAGAAAGCACTTATAATGATATCTCGTCAAGCTCATCGGGGTATCAGTCTGGTGCACGTCACACAGGTGCTAACACAGTGGGAATCCTATATGTTCTATAGATTTTAACTTTGACATGTCAGTGTGATCATTGATCTTTCTTTGCATGGTTGTGTCACAGGGACGGACTTGATGGAGGAGCACCTGAGGGAGATCCGCAGTCTCCATCGACGTCTCGAAGAGTCCATCCAGACCAACGAACGCCTGAGACAGCAGCTGGCAGAGAGACTCGACTCCAGAAAACAAGATGGAGGTCCGAGAAACACATCAAATATTAAAAGTTGCACACAGACAAAGAAGTGATAATGAATTTAGATTTCGCATCGGCTCATTTATTTAAAAACAAAAGTAAAATTAGTTTTTAAGATTTAAAGATAAATCATTGATCATTCACCCTGGCATAAACCTAACCTAACGTAACGTCATGTTTTGCTTGTTCCTTTGGTTATTGTTCATTAGGTGCTCCTACAAACATCTACATTCAGGGACTTGACTCTGTTAATCAGCTGTCTAATGAGGTCCAATTCCTTAAAGAGGAGAACCAGGCACTCCAGAGTCAGCTCCAGCAAGCAAGCAGAGGTGCAGCACAGATGCTATAACGTTTAATATACGTTTTCATTATGTTTATTGGCAGCGTCGACAATTCAGTGAGGTTATATCTGACCTGTAGATGTTTCTGTACTCGATATACAGTACAAGAGGGCATGAAACAGGTGGAGAAGCTGCGGGATGCCGTCTTATTGGAGCACACCAGGCTGAAGCAGGCAGAGCTGGAAGCGGAGAAGTGGGCAGGGCAATTCAGTCAGCTGCAAGCGCAAATGCGAGAGCAGACGCAGGTGGTTCTGCAGCTCAAGCAGGACAAACAGCTCAGCCAGGAGAACGCTAACAGGTATGGCTGCGCGATGTTGTATCCACTTATAGTGTGTATAGCACAAGACTCTAGGTGTTTCTGTCACTGACAGCGACAGACTGCTCGTGTCTTTAGGCTCCAGCACGAAGTTAACATTCTCCAGCAGCAGCTGAGTGAAAGCAGACGACTCGTGCTTACTCTTCAGTGTGAATTAGAGACGTACCACGGGTCATGTGAAACCACCCACACGGACAGTCAAGGTAAACCCTGTGAATACTCTCTATGCATGTTCTACAAACGGATCCTGATTGTTTCATGACATCCTTATCTGTACACCTTCAGAACCAGAAATGCAGGAGGCAGCCATGTCTCACATGCACATGCAGGAGCAACAGCTAAGTGACAGGCTGGATCCAGAGGTTCTCCACGTATCGGCTAGAAACCACCTCTTCCATGGTGAGAAAAGTAATCAACCAGCCTAATGTGTGACATTTAAACTCAGCAGTAATATATAACTGGGTAGCTCCAGGGTCACAGTTCCAGATTATGTTTAAGTTACATATTTGTATCTCAAATAAACATTAGTATTAATATTGACTGCTATAGACTCGTCATGCTCTCCTCCTGTTCGGGGCATGGGAGCCTTAAATCCAGCGTCAGCTCTCTCTGCTCTGCTACAGTTCTCTGTTGCTAGTGAGTAGTTAGCTTGTTTCCCCATGCAGTATATACACTATAAAACACTGTTCAGCTCCATAGATATGTCAAGAATTCAAACGTTTATAAATATTTGCTTGATCTAGGATCGGGTCTTAATAAGAGTGAAGCCCCAGACGGCTCGTTCGCCTGCAGGACAGGGGGTCATGTTGTGGGCCACTGGGACGACTTTAGCACCTTGCAGCAGCAGCTCCTGGATGGCAAAGTGTTCATCTGCAAGATGGAGGCGGCACTGCAATCCAGCATGGAGATCAGCCTGCATGAGGTCAGTCTGCTATCCCATGAGAAGCTGGATGTATACATGGGTGTGGTGGCTTTGTCGTCTCATGTCTCCTTGGTCTCCTTTCTGTCATATTACTCTCAGGCTCTCACATGCACTACTAATCAAGTAAATCATTTTTTGTTAAATGTTCATGGCTTATGTTTTAACAAGTTTTTCAAGAATCAACAATTGGGTTACTTACAGTACATCCGACTTAAACATATTAATTATGCAATGCATAATTTGAAAATATTTAAATGTGCCATTTTCATAAAGATCATTTATTGTATGTATTCTAGCCTGTGTTGTCTAACACTTTCTGCTTCACTATTTGTATTTCTAGATATTGTGCCATTTATGAACCTTTACCCACACCTCACTAGAGTGCTCAAGTACTGGATTTATATCTTTCTTATTATCAGTCAAATGCTGGGATATCATTTATTGCACAAAATGGTTTGGCAAGATTCTTCTCAATTCTGGTCACCCCTAACCCAGACACACTTCCCCTCTGGCTATCTTAGTCATTTCAAATGCCAAGCTGTATAATCTCACATCAGGCATGTCTGGTCCTCCTTTATCACTGGGTGTGCACATTTCGCTTAACTTGAATCTAGATTTCCTCATTGCCCAGAGAAAGTCTCTAATGAGGTTCTCATATTGATTAAAATGTGATACGGTGTGCTAAGAGGTAATATTATCAATATATAGTAAAATGGTTGGGCTACTAGCATTGTAATAGCCTTTATGTTACCCCATAAGGTCAAATTTAACTTCCCTATGTTTTCTCAGTGTTGTTACCTCACCTACAGTAACTGTGGCCTTAACTTGACACCCAAAGAATGGTGAAACAACACCATTAGCCAAACCCAGAATAAGATCTTCATTCTGTTTACTAGAAAAAGGAGCTACAGTACAGTAACCTCGAGCATCCCAGTCTCTATAATATTTCTGTAGTCTCATCGTCCTTTTACACGTGTCTCTTAAGTGAATGCTGTCAGGCGTTTTTGTTTTAAATATAAGAGTACCTGAGTTTCCTTTTCACAGGATTCCGGGTATCCATTAAAATTCCAGGACACTACTTTAAGATAAACACAGTTCGCCATTCAACAGATACTGAAAATAAAACAGCATAAATATGAAGCATTTAAAAGCTGTCCTACTTCGTCTGACCTTTCTCAATCTATAACACATTCTGAAGCTATTGTACTGAGAATATCTGTACTTTTTAAGAGAACAAACAGTACCACAGAGCTCAACATCCCTCTTTAACTGAAGAGAAATCATTACCACAGATCCAAGTCCTCTAACAGCTAGGCCTAACCTAAGTTCTTTTTCCTGTTCAATCAGTACAAACCTGAATAAAAAAAAGAGAGAGCGAAAAAAAAGAACTCGGGATGGTGGAACGTCCGACTTGCCCCTAAATCCCTGATAGCCACACGCACAAACTGTCCCACCATACCGCTCTCGGGCTCTCTGTATTGTACTAGTAGATTTATTTATATATGTAGCATCCCATTAATTTTCATCAGCCGTGCGCTGCTCTATGAATTTAACATCTTCTGTCACATCTTCAAACGTTCTGCCGCTCCACAAAAGCAAGTGTCGCTGGGAAAGCAAGGGTGATCTTCAGATTCTTGTCACAATGTTTCTGCTTTACAGTTGTTTTTCCCCTCAGCTAACTTCTTACATACAGTGGTGTTCAAAATAATAGCAGTGTGTTGAAAAAAGAGAGTAAAGCTCCATATCCATATAATAACT
Organism: Clarias platycephalus; assembly: GCA_030068275.1. Taxonomy (NCBI): domain Eukaryota; kingdom Metazoa; phylum Chordata; class Actinopteri; order Siluriformes; family Clariidae; genus Clarias; species Clarias platycephalus. The sequence continues at coordinate 614,014 of JAQQZT010000020.1, read as the reverse complement.
TTTAATTTAAATCACATAAATGCATTGGAC
>JAQQZT010000020.1:592298-604830 GCA_030068275.1 Clarias platycephalus | reverse complement strand
ACACACACACACACACACACACACACACACACACACACACACACACACACACACACACACACACACACACGCACAGAAGCGTCCTGAGAAATGGTCACACAGTGAACACCTGGTCTCACACTACTGAGATAATCCGTGAGCCATTTATCAACCGAAATTAATCTGTCAGATGTTTCCATCCCAAAATCCATTCTGTTGTCAGGTCCTATTAACTGATTTACAACAGCCTTAATACAAGACCTGAATACAAACATTTGCCGTGCTCTATGGATCTGTGGATATCAGGTTCTGCACCTCATAGATAGCCAGGTCGATTCCTGCGTAGGGAATGATGCCCAGGATGTTGGGAATGTAGCCTTTATAAAAAGCCTTCAGTCCTTCTCTCTTGAGAATCTTATTGGCACAGTCGAACATTCCGGAGTACTGTCCGGTTTTCCTCAGAGTCAGTCTCGTCTTCATCACCTAAACAAAAACAAATACATTAACCTTGATGACTTGTGGTTCTTTAGAAGAACACTGATCATATAATCACATAAAGCGCAGTAATCTTTTGTACTCATACTGTACCTCCATAGGGTAGATGACAGTCTGTGCTGTGGCTCCGGCCAGAGAACCTGCCATGAACCTCTCGTGAGTCCGAACCTTCCCACCCTCTGAAGACAGCAGCTTCTTATACTAGAGTAGAGACAGTCAGTGAGATCAGTACTACGTTAGTGCATCGTAATGCGAAGACATCAGACTCATAGTGTAGGAGGGTTGTGATGAGTGTTCTGCTCTTAGCGAAGGTACAGTGCTGTGAAGAAGTATTTCCGTTTATGTTCCGTTTATGAAATGATGTGTTAGTTTCTGAGATCTTTTAGCGTTCTTGACTTTGTCAGGCGGTTCTATTTAAGTGATTTCTTTATTCAACACATCTGGCAGTAATCAGGCTTGGGTGTGGCAAGTGACATTTAACTTAGCTTTCCAATAAATGTGGTTAATCACAGTTCACATTCATGTTTTAGCAAAGGCTTGTGGGGAGGGAAATACAAAACCGCATTTTGTAATTACTCGGATTATCTTCGTGCAATATAACAATTTGTTTAATCTAAATCATTTATATAATAATCATGTGACTAATATGCAAAACAAAAAACAAAAAAGGGGCAAATACCTTTTCACAGCACAGTATAAACATTCATCCTGCATTGTTCATGGAGAACAGTAAAGCTGCTAGCTAACAGCAATCTAAACTAACTGTCCAAATTATTAGGAACATCTGTAAAGTCATGAAATCATCTCATCAACTGATCATGTGGTAGCAGCACAACGCAATAAATTATGCCGATACAGGTCAAGTGCTTAAGTTCATGTTCCTATCAAACATTTCAAAGAGATAAAATGTGATCTGTGAAAAACCATGCTATGAGGAAGTACATGCTGAGATGCTGTCCTGTTCACCACGGTTATTAGGAGTGATTATTTGAGTTACAATATTCCTGGCCTGGCAGCTTTAAAAAAAAAATCCTATTTTCTTCTGACCTCTCATCAAAATAGTGTTCTCACTACCAGAACAGAATGTTTTTTGTTTTTCAACCAAAGAGACGAACTGGTCTGGAACCAGCAACCATGCCATGATTAACCAGAGCTTAGACTTCCTCCATTCTGATGTTTGATATGGACATTAATTGAAGCTTGTGACCTGTACAGTATCTGCATGGTTTTTGCATTGAGCTGCTGCCACATGACTGGGGGTGAACACTTTCTGAAGGTACATTAGGTACATCCTTCTCAAATCTTTAGACAAATCTGTCCACCTGACCCTACCTGTCTCACATGTGCTCATCGCTAATAAAATTGAATGTTTGTCTCCTACCTGCTCATATGCCATGAACTTGATGGCTGTCTCTGGGGCAATTTTCAGTACATTGACACCATTGCCCCGCCACAAAGACGTGATGCCGCCCTCTTTAATCATCTGCTTGAATCCATTGATCAGACTGATTTTGTTAGATTTTGAGGCATGAACCTGAAACATGAGGCATAAGAGCTTTAGACAGATTCTATTACCATCAACCTCAGATGTTGTGTATTTAATCAACTATCCCGACCGTCTACATCTGTAATAATAAAAAAGGGTTGCCACCGTGTGAGGTCATTTGGCATTATCGTATATCCACATTACTAAGCTTTTGATTGTTTTCACAAATCGGTGAATCCTTACTGAGAGAGTGGGACCTAGGTTCCCCAAAAAGAGCAGAAAAAGAAAAGAAATGATGCTGTACCTGCATAAACACTTTCATTCGGTCCAGGGGAGCGGTCCCTGTGCGCGACACCGCTCCTGCCATGGCACCCGCAGCCAGCTGTTTCCACCACAGACCAGTCGTCTTCTCCTCTTCTGTGAACTCATCTGGGATGGTCAGACTGTCACCAATATCCAACACCTAGGGCACAAATCAAACACTAACAAACCACCATACATTGATAAAAAAATAACATGTACAGTATCTATATATTTACTTTCCTGGACTGTGTTTTCTAAATGTCACTTAACAAACCCACAATGAAATGACATGTCAGTGTGCCAGGTTTACTAATCATACTCTATTTTCCAACACACAAGAACTTACAGTAGACAGAAATTAGAACAGACAGATTGAGTACGAGATAAATAAGCACTCCTGCTTTGCATGGAGAAGACAATAGAGAGTAAATCTATACACCTTATAGACAGCAGTATTTCCACACTCGACCACACACTAATGTGGTATTCAGTAGAATTTAAATTACTTTTCACTGAAACTAAGAATGCCAGTACTTCCAGAACTAAGAACTGGAACTAAAAATTGTCCCTCTGTACTCACATATTGCTGTGATCGGTTTGATGTCTACACACTTTTAGTCTTTATATACTGTAGAAAGACCCAAAACCATGATCAGCAGCACATCATCCACTGGCTAGAGTGCGTAGTAATGAAGTCTGACAGAGGATATTAAAAAAAGCAAACAGTTCTGACTCCTGAGTGACCACAGACAAGGGTTTGCTCTAATGTCTGGAGTTTGCTTGTTCAAATCCTGATGATGTCACACTTTACATTTTGGCAATCGGAATGACAAAAGTCAAATGTAGGGATCTGCAAACCCAATTCAGGAAATATAAGAAATCATAATGCTTATGGAAGATTTCATTAACTCGTTGTGCTCAACATGCTATTATTGTTAATTTAATGTATTCAAAACTCATAATAAATAAGTAGGAAACGTTGTTGGCTCTTTCAGCAAACTTTCAGTTGTTTGCTGGATGGCAAACTAGGGAGAAATATAGGTGAGAAACCAAAGGGTTTAACAACACAACGTAAACAACGCTGGTCTTTCAGTGAATCGGACAGGAAGCGGACAGTTTCCTCTCACGCCATCACCCTGGTTTAATCTGCTACTGCTACTATTCGTACTGACAGTACAGCATTCACAGTTCTGCACGGTTAACAGGCTCTTCTTTAAGAAGCCCAGGAGGATCAAACAATGGTTTGGTTTTACTAAATAATAGTTTAACATTATGAAATGAGAGAGCTTAAATATCACTGTCCTCAAATATCCATAGACTTGCATTTCTTAACATACACGGTTATCTGATCTCTCATCATGTGTCAGTAAAATCCATGGGGTAAATTTCGCCAGCAATTCAATATACACAATAGTATAATTAGTCTTACTAATGACCACAATAACCATACCGCTCATGAATATTAAACTTTCACCTCACTGCAACTTTCATACTAATCTCACTGCCTGTGCTTGGAGGTCATCATCAGCTCTCTTATGTAAGACATAACTTGGGCAAGCCCACGGTTGTAAAATAAAAGTGAAGCTGTTTAGAAGGACACTCGTCTTTATACCCGACAAAGTAGTGCATGTGTTAGTTTTTCTTGCATCCGAGTGTCAAGAAATTTTATTTTCTAACAATTTACAGTACTCTGGTAAAGTGCAAGTTGCTTACAGTGGAGTGTCTCCAGAAGCGTATGATCTCCTCCAGGTCGGTGGCTGGGTTGAAGAGGAAGTGCTCTTTCCATTCATTCCAGTCAACCGTCATAGTGCCATCCACATCGATGCTGAAAGAGAAAGATTAGACGTAGAGTGCTACGCCTGAACATCTGGACTGGCTTTGATTCATAAAACAATGTGATGTAAGTTTAACATCATCACAAGGTTTAAGTTTTAAGCATCACTTTGGAAAATGAAAAGTACACGTATAAATATTATGAAATGATGCACTATATGGTTAAAAGTATGCTTAAACTCAGCCACACAAGCCATACGATCTCCATAAGACAAAGATTTGTTTGTACTGAAGAGCTCAATGTCTTTAAATATCTCACAGTCACAGGATGACACCTTTGCCTTTGTAATCATACTGTGAGAATCACCTATACTATATTCATATAATTAACATCAGCACAAGAACAGTGTAGTGGAAACTCCACAAAAAAAAATGAATACCCAGGGCAAGCATCTGCACGCAAGCCTAAGCTCTCTCATGTGCAATGTAAGGTGTCAGATTTAGGGGTGCATGACCCATGTACATCATCACAGGAATAATGCTTTAAAGCAGTCTGAACGATGAATTTTGTTTTTGCAGATGCCAGGGGAATACTGCCTAACAGACAAAGTAGTGCCAACAGTAAAGTCTGGAACTGGGGATAGGTGGGGTCATGGTCTATGGCTGTATTCAGGGTTTGGCCAATTAGTTTAAATTTGTTAAACCAGCTTGAGGAAGACAAATTCCTGTTTTAGCACGACTGAGCACAAAGTAAAGTCCATAAACATAATAGTTTAATGAGCATGGAGTGGAAAAACTCCTCAAGAGCACCTTTCATATGAACCAGAATGTTGAGTGTCAGCCAAACTCATCAAAATCAGTAAAGCTCATTTTATTGAACGGTTACAAATTCCCAGACACACTACAATAGACCCTAGAAAATCTTACGAGAAGAGTGGAGGCCAACTCTGTATAAATCCTTATGGCTTTGAAATGTGTACATACAGTACTGTGCAAAAGTCTTGAGTCATCCTCATTTCTTTATATTAAATGAAATCAAATGATGTAGAATAAAGTTTAGAAATGTAAACAAATGTTTTACTGTGACAGGTTGCACAATGCCTAAAGATACAATTTAAGAATTGGTTGTTTATGTAACAACTTCAGCAGCAACCTCATTTCCCCCCTCGTCTGTTCCAACCACTCAGCATTCAGCATCACCAGTACACTAATCACCGGCCGCATCATCTGTCATCTGCACCTGCTTCTCACTCGTTCAAGTAATGTTTTCTATACTTAAATGATTCTTACTGTAGGACACTGTGTGGCTTAACAAACAAACAAACAAAAAAAACATTCAGTTGAAACTGCTCAGATATAGGGACTGGACTGAAAATGAGAGACAAGAAGGTCCTTCAGAAAGCCTGGTGAACAATTACTCAAGACTAAACTAAAAACACAATCAAATTAGGCTCTTTCGAAGCAAAATATGGATAAATGAGGGGGTGCGAGGTCAGGAATTTTGCATAGTACTGTACTGTATGTTTCAGTGCACAGTGTATACTGTGGGCAGAAGGTTACAGGAGGTTACTGAAAGTTCTTCTGAAACTGTGAAACTTGTTTAAGTGCTCTGAACTTTCAAAACTTTGTTCAAGATGATAAAATAAAAAAGAGGTAACCTTTAAATAAACATGAGATCATTTCTGCTGCATTGTCTTCCTCCTGGACATTTGATTTAAATCTCAACCTTGTTTACAACTTAGTCCCAGATAATTAACTTCATATCTCTGTGACTGCACATATGCTCAGGGCAACGAGAGCATCATGATAAAATGGATTACAGTCCACAATGGCTTTTTTTTCTTGTCTTACTGAATCTATTGAATTTCCCAGCTAGTCGGTATTGGTCATTTCGAATTTAGCTTACGGTTCATAACTTACTCAAGGCCTCGAGCTGCATAAATGCACTTTATCACTGAAGAGGCAGACTGAGCCATGAGCCTCTCACTGTTACAGTGTCAGTAAAAGCCCACAAAACCAACCAAAAAAAAACCCTTTTAATTTAGATGCGTGCAGAATGTTTGCTGGCGGTACAAATCTTTGATCGTATGAACCTGACGCGGCAGAACTGTGACTCGGTCTCAGCTTTATCACTTTACCTTTGAAGAATCTTTTGCGCTTTTTCCTTAGAGATGTTCATACCCAGCTTTTTAAATGCCTCTTGAATCTCTGAGGAATCGATGCGTCCTGAGGAGAAAACAAACAAACAAACAAACAAAGATACAGTATTAAAATTGGGCATGGTCCTCACCAACTCAAATAAACTAACAAATAAACAGATGACAATAAAAACCAACAGATTTCAATATGTAGTCCAAAAAAGGAAAAGAATAAGTCCACCGTTCGAACTGCCACAATATAACAGAAACCCCTGCAACTTCACATGAGCGTGTCTAGCAATTTCATAGAGACAGAAAGAGACACTTGCACCAGCATCGCTGGACACAGCATTAATAAGAAATCTCTGAGCAATGAAGTGAGGAAATGGATGTCATCTGCACTGTTGGAAACTCCAAATCTCAAAGGAAATGAAATGACTGTAATGTTTGAAATACATCACATGATCAAGTGGCATATCCGTCATATAATTCAGAGTTTTTCCAGCTATAAAGTGATATACAGCAGCAAACCGTGAACCAACAAACCTCAAAACAGAAAGGAAATAATACTAATGATAAGTAAGTTGTACAAGTGTGCACACTCCTTAAATAAAACTTTGTTAAAGCACCTGTTGCAATCAGTCTTTTTGGGTAAAAGCCTTCAAACTCAGCATATCTTCAATGGGCAATGAGAATCCGCTTTACTTTCTCTGCAAAAATGCTCAGGATCTATCAGACTGACAAGTCATTCTACAGCATTGTATGATTTACATCTCAACCTCTAAAACCTCCTTAAAGTTTCTCCTGAAACTGTTTCACCATGCTCCAATTTATCGGCCGCCGACTGATATTGCCCGATAATCATTTAAATTTTACAGATAAGTTGTCTCTCAACTGGGAAATCACATTAACCGATACCATCGGGATGACGCAAAATACACAAGTCGACAGCCACATCAACAGGCCACTGCCAGTCTAAGAATATTACCTTATATTAATAAAAATCTCTAAAGCAAAACCACATGGCGGACATCTGTCAAAAGCTTTAAAACAAACCTTATTCTCCACTTAAGAACACCACAGCGTGAATAATATGGGTAGGAAATGTTACCCACTAAGGCAGCAGCTAAATCCTATAAGTTGACCCTCAGTGAGCCACAGCAGAAGCACTCACACAACTCGAGGCTAAAACCCTAAAATTGTTACAAAAATAATAATAAAAATAGTAGTCTGTGTTTACCTTACAGCTCCATGCATGTGGGCTGACAGCGAGCGACTATTTAGGACGGCTGCACACTCGGAACGATAAGAGGAATGGACTGCCTCTTAAAAATGTGAAATTTATTCTGATATTTAAAAAAAATAAAAATAAAAAAATAAAAAAAACACCCTCGCTGCTTGCTAACTTGTAGCCACGGAGACAGGCACAGTTTAGATAAGCTTTTCGGCGTGTGTGAGCACAGGATAGCACAGGCAATTCTATTGGTTTCAGTTTCTTTATAATCAACATAAAATAATAAGTGAATGGAATATGCTGTACATGTTGCCTTCCAATATACGTTTCAAATTTACCAAAATTTGTGCACCGCTGTTTAAAATAGTTATTTTTTACTGCTATATATAGTAAATACATTTTAATTACTACAAAATAAAGCACTTTAAATAGCAGATCCCAATAACCTCCACACACACACACACACACACACGATCGGTATCAGTGATCGGCCCTAAAACCCTGATCAAAGCACTTGAGGAGACCCCAAGTCATGATGCTGCCACCACCATTCTTCACCATGATTTTTAGGTAAGAAGGTGAGATGGTGACTTGCTTTTCACCAAAAAATTATGAATTATGTCTAAAGGAGAATGTGAACAGAGCAACAGAGATTGAAACAGAGATTGGGGTGATGTGTGTATGCCCTTAACTCTAATTTGGTTCTTTTTCTAACATCAATGAAGCACCCAATTTTCTCTACTTGTTCATGATGGCTTTCAAAGAGCTCTGTAGTAATTTTCATTTCTTGGTAATTCTTTTGATTCCCTCTCCTGGCTGAAACCTTTCAATAATGAGATCATCTACATGCTTCATAAACTCTTTATAGGCCACAGCCTCAGCAGTCAGGTGCAAATAAGGGGATGACATTATGAAAGTATGTGCATACAGTACAGTACTTATGCAACTACTGTAGGTTACTGTAAGTTTTTCTTTATCCCTCCTAAAAAAAATTGTATTTGTCTTTCACCTTTTCATGCCACATTAAAAGGTGGAAACAGATCTGAGCTGAGTTCTCCTGGTTTAGTTCATCACAAAAGCCTGCAGAGATGTAGTACATCCAACTTCCTTGTTAGACAGTTACATTTCGAAGACACAGACTACTTATTAAACATTAGTAATACTAGCATTTTGGACTATGTTAGGTATCTTTAAAGTGTAGTGTAAATGTGGCATTCATTAGATAACCCAAGCAACATTTTAAAGAAGTGCCTTCACCTTATAGCCTGAAAAATGTGTTCCTGGGGTTAAGCTGAGCACTGCCAGGCAAAGAAATCAAACCTACACTAAATGTACTGTATATACCCACAGACTATATCTGACATTTATACAAGAAGCGTTCAAGTTGAACCAAGACTTGTGCTGAAATTTCTGGAGAATGACAGTGTGAAATCTTCTGTAAATGTCAATTAGTTTCAATCACAGTACAGTGATGAGACTCCTGGCTGCAGTAAAACATCTCAATGGTGCAAACATTCGTGAATGACGATCCCGACCAAGGAGGCTCGGAGTCGTTCCTGTGAACATTCAGCAAGTGGAACACCTGATACTTGAAACTGACGAATAACTTGTCACCAACTTGTGGAAGAAAGGTAGTTATTGCCACATCCCCCGTACAGTTGTGACTTCGCTAAAAGCCACTTCCACATTTTTGGTGCCATTTAAGGAGTTCCTGGGAGACCAGCGTTTCAGGTGTGAAGTTGGCAGTCCAATCATGTCTCCGGCGTACTAAGAAAACTTTCTACCTTGATGGTATCCAAGCACTACTGAAACGCTGAGATAAGTGCATTAGTGTAGTACTGGATTACATATAGAAAAATAAAGTGATTTTATTACTCATAACTGTGTTCTGTTATTCTGAATTAAAAGTTCCACTTTGACTTGAATGCCTATTGTATTATTAAACCTACAAAAGTGAAATAATATTTAAGCACAAACAAAAAAAAAAACTAACTTACCATCATTGTTTTTATCTAGACTCTTGAAAGTCAGGTCGAGTTTTTTCTCATGTTCCTTCAGGTAGTTGGCAAACTCTGCAAAGTCAAGCTGCTCATCTTTATCGGAGTCACCAGAAGAAACAATTTTCTGGTGCAAGAGAGAAGAAAATTTTTGTAAACGTTGCAAGCTCTGCTGATTTAGATGCTCTGTATGGAAAACACTGTGGAATAATTAATTTAACAAGAAGCAGATTTTAAACTGGGTGTTTCTGCATGTGCACTAGGCTTCTATGTGCAGTGATTAAATAGATTTATATCAAAATGCAACTCCACATGCACGCCTATCTGACTATTGATTTATCTAAATGTTGATATTACTGATCTTCAAAATAAGCATAACGTTGCTTAATAAACAGAAAAAGATTAGACACAGATTGTGTTATACTTTGGCCTGGAGAAGCCTCACATTCAAGGCCATTCACCAAAATGAATCAAAGGTTACAGACTGGGAAACAGCAGGAGCTGCTATAATTACAGAACTCATTTAGGCCAGGTGATTAAATTAATTTTACATACTGTGTGTTACTACTCCACTGTGTATGTGAGGCACCCTGGGAAACCTCATCAGATGTCACAATAAACAAATGTGGATGATGCTGGGAACAATCCCTAATTGTGTTGACTATCAAAACTAAGTTTTTTTCCATTGCAATTGCAAATGTAACAATGCAGAAGGGAAAAACAAATTGATTCAGTTAAATATTGTGATTTATTGCATCTGGTGATGTATTTACTCCATAAAAGATTTTATAATAATAATAATAATAATAATAATAATAATAAATAATATAATAATTCAAATAATTTATTTGAATATATATTTTTGAATTTGAGGTGGTAAACTGATGCTGTTCCTGTGTGCAATGGATTGGCAGCCCATCCGAGGTATACCCCACCTCATGCCCTGCACAGGATAAGCGGGATACAAAGTGAGTGATATTTAGTGACCTGATACACCAGGCATACTGTCTATACTATGCTAAGATTATTTAATCATTTATCAGTGCTACTGAATCAAAAAAATCTAACTACTAACAAGCTAACTGAGTAGCTTCACTACTCTCTGGCCAACGCTGCATACCATGTGTTGTGTTTTAAAGTGAAAGACATAGAAGCTGTGTTCATTGTTAGCCTCATTATACATGCTCGGGGTTGGACAATGAAACTGAAAAACTGGCCAATTTAGTGCTGGAGGTTTCATGGCTAAATTTGACCAGCCTGGTGGCCAATCTTCATTAATTGCTCTTACTGGTGGAATGTTCAAAGTGTGAAGGTTTAATTAGCAGAGTAATAGCACAGTTTTGCTTAAAATATTGCAATGCACACAACATTATGGGTGACATGCTGTCAGCGTCTCGCTGGCACATCTGTGACCAAGAGAGCCGCGGTATCCAGGGTAATGTCAGCAAACCACCAAGAAGGACGAACCACATCCAACAGGAGTAACTGTGGACGCAAGAGGAAGCTGTCTGAAAGGGATGTCCGGGTGCTACCCCGGATTGTATCCAAAAAAGATAAAACCACAGATGTTCAGGACTTGTATCGGTCATTCCCAAGACGAACTGATGCTGTATTGGCCGTAAAAGGAGGCTCTACACCATACTAATAAATTATTGTGGTCTAAAACCAGGCGTTTCAGTTTTATTGTCCAACCCCTGTATGTTAACTAATGACATATGATATTATACTTATAATAGGGCAGTAAAGTTAGATTAATTAATTAAATGTGACTATAAGTAAAGCACACTCAACTTTATGCAACCCTGCTAGTCTGGCTGGTTTAAGCTGGGACATGACAATCCCACCGTTTCTAACGTTTTAATAAATAATTGTAATATTAATCATAATAAAATATGACCATAACCCTCAACTGCTCAGATGTATGAGATAAAAATCTAAGTCGATAAGTTGCCCTGGATAAGGGCATCTGCCAAATGCCATAAATGTAAATTTGTTTATTAGCATTTGATACCTAACATTATTTGAACTTACTGCTACTCTGTACTGATAATATATAATATAATATAATATAATATAATATACATTCATTTATCTTCTATACCACTTATCCTGCACAGGGTGGCAGGGAACTAGGAGACTTCAGACCCGGACAGGGTGCCAATCCATCACAGGATCACACACACATAAACAAACACTAGTCAATTTGGGAATGGCAATTATCTTAACCTGCATGTGTTTGGGCTGCGTAAGGAAAGCAGAAAACCCAGAGGAAACCCACAGCACAGGGAGAACATGCAAACTACACACACATTGACCCAAAACGGGGTTCGAACCTTTGATTCTGGAGGTGTGAGGTCACAGTGCTATCCACTAAGCCACTGTGCCACATATTATATTATATTATATTATATTATATTATATTATATTATATTATATTATATTATATTATGCTTTTCATGTTACATTTTCTACTTAAGGTTATGTATACATTATGGACTGAGTTCTGGTTTAAATCTGAGGATTCTGTTGAACAGAGAGGCTCCAGGTGAGTGTATGGCTCCGTCTGACAGGAGATGAGGTGAAGAAGAGGTGTGTCTTTCATTCCTGACACACCTCACTTTTCCAGTTTTGCCCCAATACCCTTCCTAATACCTTCGAGCATTGGGATGGTATGCAGTTGGTGTGCAGCATAGTGTAAGTGTAGTTTGCTGTAGTCTAGTGTCTTGTAGGATAGTGCAAGTGTAGTGTACTGTAGTGTAGCATATGGCGTAAGTGTAGTGTAGTGTAATGTACAGTAGTGTAGTGTACAGTAGTGTAGTGTAAGTGTAGTGCAGTGCAAGTATAATGCAGTGTAGTGTAATGTCGTGTAAATGTGGTACAGTGCAGTGTACTATAGTGTAGTGTAAGTGTAGTGCAAGTGTAGTGTACAGTAGTGTACTGTAAGTGTAGTGTACTATAGTGTAGTGTACTATAGTGTAGTGTAAGTGTACTATAGTGTAGTGTACTATAGTGTTGTGTAAGTATAGTGTAGTGTACTATAGTGTAGTGTAAGTATAATGCATGTAATGATGGCCAGGGGTAGCTCAGTGGTTAAGGCATTGGACTACGGTTCAGAAGATCCCAGGTT
>JAQQZT010000020.1:559776-572321 GCA_030068275.1 Clarias platycephalus | reverse complement strand
CGATGGATGGATGGATGGAACATCCAGGTTCTCAGCGATGGATGGATGGATGGAACATCCAGGTTCTCAGCGATGGATGGATGGATGGAACATCCAGGTTCTCAGCGATGGAAGGATGGAACATCCAGGTTCTCAGCGATGGAACAGGTTCTCAGCGATGGATGGAACAGGTTCTCAGCGATGGATGGAAGAATGGAACCAGGTTCTCAGCAATGGATGGATTCGAACCTGCGATCCCAGATGATGGGGCGAGTGCTTTAACCCACTGCGCCACTTGGAGCGATGGATGGATGGAACAGGTTCTCAGCGATGGAAGAATGGAACCAGGTTCTCAGCGATGGATGGATGGAACAGGTTCTCAGCGATGGATAGATGGATGGAAGGATGGAACAGGTTCTCAGCGATGGATAGATGGATGGAAGAATGGAACAGGTTCTCAGCAATGGATGGATTCGAACCTGCGATCCCAGATGATAGGGCGAGTGCTTTAACCCACTGCGCCACTCGGAGGCCCAAAAATTCTGATCTTTTATGTCCTTATTGCACACACTCATTCAGCTTTCAAAATGGTAGTGGAAAAAGTCAGTAAACCCTTGGAATTAATAACTGGTTGACCCCACCTTGGTAGCAATAACCTCAGCCAGGTGCTTCCTGTAGCTGTGGATCAGACGTGCACATGGTGCAGGAGGAAGTTTAACCCATTCTTCTTGGCAGAACATCTTTATCTCCATCATATTCTTTGGGCGTCTCGTGTGTACGACTCTCTCTGCATGTGATAGACCTCTATATTATGTATCACTGTACATGTACTAATAGTTGAACACGTGTACAATCAATAATCGATTAATTGTTGTTAATTAACGATAACCAAACACACATTTCCCCCTGAGATTACAGTTTATGTAAACAGTTTTAGCGGCTCGATCCGTTGTTCCCCTTACACTGATTTGAGTATCGACACTGACCTCTACTTATTATTTTTATTTTATTTATTTTTAAAACTATTTTACATGGTTAAAAAAAGGATTTACTGGGATACAGAGCATTGATTCACACAGTTCCTCTCCGTCACAGACCTGTCTGTGATTAGTCCCCCACTCTACGTATACACACATTGGTTGTGCAGGTGAATTGACAGTTCATGCTGTTGAACGCTCTACGTGTTGTACAACAACAGCGATCAGTTTTGCGACCGAAAAAGATCATTGCGTAAAAATAAAGATGGCGTAAGAGGAAGTGGAGTGTAAGCAGATGACTCAGTCCTGTGTTCATGAAAGGAATCACCAAGATCAAACTCTTCATACAAGTTATTGGCGAGCTTATACAGAGCCTGGCTAGTAAAGGAAAGCTAAGCTAATGTTATATTACAGCTGATTACCACGAACGAACCATATCGGTTAATACATTTTTAATTGGTTAAATTCCTATTGGCAGTTAATTACTGATTAACATGAACAGTCTAGTCTCTTCTGATTAGTTAAGTTTCCTAGGTGCTGATTTCACTGTATCTGTGGCTCCAGGTACTCGGAGCGCAGTAACACCAAGTGTGTGGGGATCACCATCGAGACCCGGCCAGACTATTGTCTGAAGAGGCACCTGAGTGACATGCTGGCGTACGGCTGCACCAGGCTGGAGATCGGCGTGCAGAGCGTTTATGAAGACGTGGCTCGTGACACCAACAGGTCAGACCTTTTTTTTTTTTTTTTCCTTTTCATTTACAGACTTGACATCAACTTTCTGAGTCAATTTAAACTGTTCTAATGTTAATTGCAGCGGTTTGTACTTGACAGGGGCCACACGGTGCGAGCTGTGTGCGAGTCTTTTCACCTGGCTAAAGACGCAGGATTTAAGGTGGTGTCACACATGATGCCTGACCTGCCCAATGTAGGCATCGAGCGAGACGTGGAGCAGTTTATAGTAAGTACACACACTACAGACCACAGCCTCGTCTCGCTTACCGACAAATCGGACAGCACGAAAATTAAACTCTTAAACACAAGCATGTACAGGTGTGTTGTTAAACTGTCTATTTGTTCTCATGAACAAGAACAAGCCCAGGGGTAATAAATTTTAAATAGTCTGTCAATCACAGCCGAGGTACTAATGTCATGCTTGTGTATATAAGAAGTCATTGTAAGTCTATGAAAAATAAGCTTTCCATAGCATTTCAATAACCTTGGTAAATTTTCAGTAACTACGGTAAATATGTAAACATTTTGATGGCCGTGTATATGTGTGTGTATTTGTGTGGAATGCAAACAACAATCTTTAATCAATCTGTAGTGAATTGATTAAGCAGGATTACATGCTGCTGAGCTGTGAAAGGACTCTGGTTTTTCTGTTCTCATGCTCTCAGTTTGAGTATTTTACACACACACACACACACACACACACACACACACACACACTTCAGTCTGCTGTTGATATGTTTGCTCAAATGACCCGTGTTTTATCTCACAGTGGCGCTTCACAGTACTGCTTTTTATCATCATCATGGTTATGGAACATAAGAGAGAAACTGGTTTTAACCTTTCAGCAGGAAGAGTAACCCTACAGCTGTGGCCAAAAGTTTGCTTGTAGTTTGTCAGAATTTGTTTGCTTTTGTTTGTTTACCCTCCTCATGAGGATCGACCAAAAGTTCTCAATAGGATTAAAGGTCTGGGGAGTTTCCTGGCCACGGACCCAAATTTTAGTTTCACGAGCCATTTAATCACTCCGTGTTAGAAAAGGTGTTGTGAATCACCAAGCTGTTCTTGATTCTCGGGAGAAGCTGCTCTTGGAGGATGTTGAACACAGACAATCTGGAGGTAATGAGCAGCCGGACGAGTCCTCCTCCTTCTCAGTGAGGTCATGCAGGTCTGGGGGAATGGCTCTTCTTACATGAGGTCACGTTAAGGGGAAAACCTGATTGGCTTGTTTAAGCCCTGGCCACGTTAAAAATAGAAAAAAGGACTAAAAGATAATTTTTTTTTTTCCTCACACACTGGAGACCCAATTAAAATAAAGAAGGGATTTTTGCATATCAGGTGCCCTTTAATTCTAAATTCTGTCTGTGATTGTGCAGATTCTTCTGCTGGCTGTTCCTGTCATGGTTTTAAAGGTCATGAATTTGCATTGAGGTAAACGCAAACAAGGCTCTAAACAGCATTCAGATTTTAATTTGATAAAATTTTTACTTTGATGTCTCGCTTCTCGTTATCTAATGTAACTTTTCTATTTGAAGTTTGTATTGTTTTAAATGCTGCGATAAAGTTTTAATTGAGAAAACGAATGTTATAAAGAACGGGTTACATGTTCCACTCAGTTGATAGAGATGAGGTATAAAAGTGTTGTTATAACTTTTGAGTTATGCTTCAACATCTTAAAATACGGAATCGCAATATAAATCGAATCACTACCTGGTTTTCCTCTCAGAACTGTCCTGCTGAGGATATCGTATCCTGGTGTTTCCCGTCCCGACAGTGCATTACACATCCTTCTACCCAGGGATAGAGGCCCGTGTGCTCACACACTCCGACACACCTGTGCTGTTTAAGTAACAATATGTAGAATATAAACATCGGCATCTGATTGACTTTGTGCGACACACGTGCTGGACAGCTAATGATGAAAATGCAACCTAATGATTTTTAAGTGCTTAATTCCTACAGAGGTCTACAGTACACTACCACCCTCGCCTGCCCCTTCCAGAACCTCAGAAATGTTTCTTCTTCTTCTTCTTTCGTCATCTATACTACGCTTCATCCATGATGTTCCACAAAACTCCAGTCACGGATAGACGAGATCCTCTTCAGTCTAGCTCATGAGACTTTTTACCCATCAGGCTGTAATTTAATGCAGAGTAGAGCCGAGCTGCTCGGGGTGACTGCTTATTTACCACCCTGTTTGTGTGTCTTAACATGCAGGACACGAGCGCAAACCTAATTTGCGGGAGAGTTTCGAATGGCTTTTCTCCTTTTGAGTGACGCGTTGCTGCACCTCAGGGCCAGGGCTTATACCGAGTTCCTTCAAAAGCATCTGTTGAATTCCTGGATCCTAAAAGGTGTCATTTCTGACTTTGCCGTCATCCAAGACTTTATAAAGCATTTAATTTTCCGCAGGGCCAGGTGCGATCTCTAAGAGACAGTTTTTCAAAAGCTTTTCTGTGAATTGAGGGTAAATAGTGCTACGTCGACCGGCTTTCTTTTCTAAAAGCCGCCCCGGTTCCCGGAGAGCTTTGTGTACCTGGGTGCGCGTGGATTTTTAACGTCATCTCGAGTGAGTTCAGTCTTCAGAATAGATGTTTAACTGAATGATCTTTACTTTTTACTTTTTTTTTTGACTTCCAGAGCAAGAATGTCTAGAATCTGTCTATCTGACTAATAAATCCACATCTGTCTCAACTAAATTTAAAAAAGCCTTAATTATCATCACATACTGAGACGGTATTCGATAACATCTACGATATTAACGCTTAAGATATTTTATATTTCATTTTGATTTACTAATTGTGTAAAGTTTAAGCGCATGGCACACTGGTCTTGTTCATCAATGCTGCACAATGACGCCCGTTAAACTTTGTCTGGCAGTTCTTTTGTCAAAAACCTCAGCAGCAGAGTTTAAGGTCTTTTATGCCTCTGACGTCTGACTGATGCAATCGTTCGCTCATCCTCCAGCACCCCATGCAGCACGGCATCATCGCGTCTTCTGTTCAGCAGCTCGGAAAAAAAGAATAAGCTCGTTCAGCAGTCACGTACTCGGGGCTAAATATTACACGCATGACACTTCATAGTTTATCATTTCAAGCTCACGTGCATTTTTAAAGGATTATGTAAAGCTCTTTGAAAAGCTTTTGAAAAGGAAATGGAAAAGATCTGAGTCACAACAGCAACGGAATTGACTTTATTGAATTTTTATACTGTTAAAATGTCTACAAAGGAAAAAGGGAATGATTAATTTAGCAGTAATGTGATAGTTAGCACACGGGGAGTATTGGTGGTGCTTTCTTCCCAAGTGACCACAAATGGGAATTCAAAAAAAAAAGAATTTAAAGAAATTGCGGTAATATCAGAATAAAGAAACGGACTCCAAAGTGCTCGTCGCTGAGCCGGCCTGCTACTTTTGGAAAATTCCACCCCCTCGGTGCGCAGTAGGTAATTGGCACGCAGCAGGCATGACGGAGGAATGGAAATGAAGTGGCGAGTGATGCACTGTGCCGAGGAGGGGTTGGCGGGGGACTCTTTTATGGCACCAGTCGGTGTCCAGCTGTGACGCATTGCTTCACATTATCAGGGGCTCCATTACGGGAAATGAATAGAGCCCATTTTACTGGGGGCTTCATTAGCAAAGAATGAAGATCCAATCTGCGAGGCCATTGTGCATGGTGGCTCCCTGTGAAAGCTCGTGTGTCGAACAGCAGCTGAGAGCGCTCAGGCTAACAACAGGTTCATCCCCATGCACCCTGTCGTTACAGTTATATCGATTTTAAAAACAGTAGGTGCATTTTAATTATCATTAGAGTGAAAATGATGGAGAGTTGCAGCTGAAATCCGCATCGGTATCAGCCAGTGACGAGTTCAGTGAGAATCATCAGTCATGCGCCTCCTCCGTATTCATCTTCAGTAAACTTTTCTCTCGGTCAGGCACTACGCATGCATGCACACATGGCACACACACAAATTCCCCAAAGCAATCAGAGTAGTTGATCCAAGTACACTTGCATAACGTCAGTCACGTCAGCCGCTTCAGTCCGTCACGTCAGTTGTTACATCCGTCACATTAGTCGATTCAGTCAGTTAATCACATCAGTCACATTTTTTTTTTAACCTACTTACAAATGTTATTAGGTTTGTATATTTTTTGCAGAATGAGATCCCCAGCAGTTGCATTGTTAGTTACAAAGTAACAGCAGACTCTAAACTTCTGTCTGGTTTGTTCTAAACGCTAACAGCACTAAGGTGTAATATAATATATAATAGTTTTCACCCCAATTACAAAATGGTGTATTTTATTTTTTGTAATAATTAAAACGATCTATTATGGATTAAAACACCTAATTACATTTGATTAGTGCTGGAGGCAGAAAAAGACACCGTCACAGCTGAGAATAATATCAGTGTGATGTCGTTGGTCTAACACACAACCATAGCCTTATTTTTAAACTAACACAAGCTCAGTCAAATTCTCTTATCTAAATTCAGCTTTTGTAAAATAATTTCTGCCAAAGAGGACCGGTTTGGGTTTCTTTTAATTGGTATACAGAGCTTCAAACTCTGATCTCTTGTGTTTGTGGTGGATCCAGCATGAGCTTCTCCAAATAAACAGCAGTATCGGAGCTGTGTAACTCCATTAGGAGGAGTGTCGGAGCGAGGAGAAGGGAGATTAATGGCTGCGTGCGTTGGTCTCTAACCCTGCCGATCCCGCCTGCTCCTATCGGTCTTCTCCTAGCGCCCGCCTGCAAAGCCCCGCCCGCCGAACCTCACCCGCGTCACCCACCACTGCCGACATCTGTTTATCTCTCTCCTTCAACCCCCCCTTCACACACCCCCCCCTCGCTCTCTTGCGCTCTGTTTTTCTGTCTCCGGAGGGGAGAGGAACCTGTCAGTGCTATCTCCAGAACCCGTGTGCTGGTGAAGGGAGCAGCACAGGTGGGCGATAATGGAATCCCATTAGACTTGAGCAGTACCCGCTTCACACTTATCAGAGTCCTTGCAGGCTTCTGCACTCGTTCCCAAAAAAAATACATTTACAGAATATAAATAAAAAAATAAACAAATACACAAAGGCTCGGTTAATTTGGTTCCGAAAGAGGACGGAGCTTTAACTGGTTTGGACAATCCCAATTAAATGCGTGCTGACATTGTCGCTTCGGTTGCTATGCTTCAATCACCATTATCATGGTCTGACACATGAAGCTGCTTAATGGAGAGTGGAATAACAAATGCTTACATTGCGATGAGCCAGAATTCAGTAATACACACACACACACACACACACACACACACACACACACACACACACACTCTCTCTGCATCATCTGCCATCTGCTTTAAAATGTATTATGACACACTTACCCATGTACGCTTTTCATATAAACACTTAAAAGCACAAAATCGTGCCGTTAATCTTTTTTACAAGCAGAGTTACTATAAATGCAGGACGCCAGACTGAGCCACTCGAACTAATGATGAAGCTCATCAGCCGCATGAGCATTCACTCGAATAAGCACAAGCATCACAAGTTCAATGGCAGACGTGATGGAGTTTTGTCTTGCGCTCAGCTAGACTTCAAAAAGCCCTATTCAGAACATGAAGCAGACGGAATGATTCAGGGCTAACGACTTGGTTAGATGGCCTGAAATACCAGTATTAGGACATAAGTGAAGTCTGCCAAACAGCTGTCCACGCTGTCAGCCAGATTTAGCCTAGTCTTTTTTGCTCCACTGTCTAACAAGAGACCCTTATCGTCCTGTTCAGGAGTTCTTTGAGAATCCTGCATTTCGCCCAGATGGCTTGAAGCTCTACCCTACGCTAGTGATCCGTGGAACAGGTCTGTACGAGCTGTGGAAGACGGGACGCTACAAGAGCTACTCTCCGAGCACTCTGGTGGACCTGGTGGCCCGCATCCTGGCACTGGTACCACCCTGGACACGAGTGTACCGCGTGCAGAGGTATAGTATTTGGTTCTGAAGATACTAACGCTCCTATGAGGGACATTTTGCTTGACGGATTCCTTTTATCTATTCATGACCGCCTAACTTTTATACTGTATAACTTTTAGTTCAGGGCTGCTGTCACTGTAGAATCACACATCACAAGGGGAAATGGTTTCGTCCTGTATAAGGAGATGCCCGTCGTGTCACATGACTTTTGATTGCCATCTATATGAGATTCGCCTAAATCCACCGAAGGATAGGTAGTGTAGAATTGAATAAAACCAGACAGGTTTTATAGACTGCCTACATGCCTACTATTGTGGGATTAAGTCCCCTTGTGTTGCTGAAACGGCACATCCCACAGATTCACGCTGTAGAGTTTGGTGGGGTAGTCGGCACCTTCAAGTCTTTGTCATGTTCCTGAATGGTGTTCGCCGTGCATCAGGGCACATTATTCTGGTGAAAGAGGCCACTGCCATCAGGGAGCACCGTTTCAGTGAAGGGATGTACTGAGTCAGCAACAATGTTTAAGTAGGCGGTACAGTACGTGTCAAAGTATCATCCACATGAATAGCAGGCCTCAAGGTTTCCCAGCAGAACATCGGCCAAAGCCTTACACTGGCTCTGCCAGGTCACCTTCTTCCCATGCATCCTGGTGCCTTATTGTCCACGCACATTAGAAAGTAATAATCATGAATGGTGTGTGAAAACCAGTTTGAATTATATCCCAGTATTTCATTTCCATTCATCTCTGGAATTCAACAGCACTGTACTGTAGTATCATGGGTAATAGCATCTGGGATATATTTCGAGTTTGGTTGATAATGTGAGATGTTTCTATCAGGGACATCCCCATGCCACTGGTTACCTCCGGTGTGGAACACGGAAACCTGCGAGAGCTGGCACTGGCCCGAATGAAGGACATGGGAACTGAGGTGAAATTAACTGAATTCATTTTACAATCTTAAAAAAAAAATCTAATTCGTGGAACCTGTTTTACTAAACATTTCCCACCTGTTGGTTCCTTCAGTGTAGAGACGTGAGAACCAGAGAGGTAGGAATCCAGGAGATCCATCATAAAGTGCGACCGTACCAGGTAATCGTTTATGGTTGATGTCTGTGGATTTGACACGTTTGTTGATTCCTTAAATGCAGCCGTGTTGGTGTCATGTAGGTGGAGCTGATCCGACGAGACTATGTGGCCAATGGAGGCTGGGAGACATTCTTGTCGTATGAGGATCCCGAGCAGGACATCCTGATCGGGTTGCTGAGGCTTCGCCGCTGTTCGGCGCAGTCTTTTCGGCCGGAGCTAAAGAACGCGGTGTCGATCGTGCGTGAGCTGCACGTGTATGGCAGCGTGGTGCCCATAAGCAGCCGAGATCCCGGCAAATTCCAGCACCAGGTAGGAATAAAGCAATATTTAAATTCCTGCGCAGATCGGGTGGCGTTTCTGATGTCTCTCAAGATCAAAGGGCATTCCGAAATTGAAAACTAAAATGTCAACAAAGTAATTAGAGCCAGGCTCGTACAGTAATTGTGTTCAGGTAGCGTATGTCCGGGTGCTTTTTGACTTGACTGAAGGGAATTTTAATCAGAAAAACTAGCTCATATAACATGCACACATTATCGAAAATCATCGTTATAACTACCAGTAGTAAAGGAAATTAAATTAAGTTCATTTTCAAGAGCAGGAAAAAGAATTCAATTGTAAACAAAAAAAAAAAAAAAAGTGCTCCACTTGGACAAAACCCCCGAGTAATTCAATGTACAACTTTTAACCTTTTAAAGAACCTCTTGAGGAGTGAACATTGTGCACGCTAACATTTCTTTAGCTTTGATTACAGTGTGGTGGCCAGTTCATGTGTGAAAATGATTTCTCAGGCTCCCAGAACCACTCTTTTCCCAATCTAGACCATACCTATGGGATCCGGAAAGAGAAACTGCATAGATGTGATTCATTGTATTGTACATGAAGCAACCCCAGATCATAACGCTGCTTCCAGAATCATCACTATGGTGCATCACTTCTTCCCATTACAATATGGCAATATGCTTAGTCTGGACTCATCAGACCACATGACCTTTTTCCATTCTCCAAAGTCCAGTCTTTATGCTCCTTACCAAGCTGAAGCTGTTTTTCCTGATGAGTCAAGTGGTTTTCTTATGGACAACCAGCTGTTTAGTTCCAATCCTGTTAGTTCTCATCACACTGTGTGTATGGAAATGCTTTTACTTTCACTATTAAATATAGTTCTGGCCATTTTTTTTTGTACAGTATGATGCAACGTCACCAAGCGTTTGACGTTCAGCACTATCCTTCCAGATTTTAATAATGCATTGGATATTTACTATTCTAGTCGTTTTAACATTGTGTCTGCTTGATGAAGGCCCTTTTGAAATGGTGACTCTTTTTTTTTGGGCCAGGCAGTGTATGTACAGTAGATAGACCTCCAGCTGATATTCATCCACTGTGGCATCAAATCATGTAAACATGTTACAAAGCATGTTATGTTCTTGGATTCTTACCAGAACCAGTTGACAAATTTCATGCAAGAGTCAATATTGTCATGGAGAAAAGTCATAGGGTTGTGCAACCACTATAAATCCTAGGCAGTAATGCTAATATTGATGAAACTTTTACTGGTAAATTAAATCGTGAAGTCAAATGCTGAGCATCAGAAATCTCAAAAAGGCACAAAAATGCTGAATACGACAAAGAAAACATGCATCAAAAGCCTTTTTTTTTCCTTTTCATAGCCCTGTTAAATCATCGAGAGAAAAACTCGACAGTGCCTTGGTTTTGCCTTACGTGTGACTCTTTTATTAAATCCTTGTGTGTGTGTGTGTGTGTGTGCGCGCGCAGGGTTTTGGGATGATGTTGATGGAGGAGGCGGAGAGGATAGCCAGAGATGAACACGGCTCCGCCAAACTCGCTGTTATCTCAGGTATTGAGAGTATATTCCTCGATTTTATTTTTTTTTATTAACAACCCCTGCTTTCATTCTCTTGAATCGTCCTTGCTGGTGAATAAACCCCCATCCCACCGGATCAGCTGCAAGACAGAGATAATGGTAGAAGAAAGCACAAGAGTTTCTTACTTATTATGCAGGTTTTCACACTTGTATTAAACCCATGATTGGCACTTTGTCGCACAGATCCGTCTCTCTGTTGGAAGGATTAAACTGTGCCATTTTTGGAAAAAGGAGAAGTGTGTATTGAGTCTTTGACTATTGTTGCTTTTTTTTTTTTCTTTCAGGTGTAGGGACTCGGAATTATTACAGGAAGCTGGGATACGAGCTGGAGGGGCCATACATGGTGAAGTGCCTGGACTGAAAGCAGATGCACTGAGATTTTATTAGCTTTCTAGGAAGAGTATAATGCCGGGATTAAATTGTTCTCCCTGTGTGTGTGTGTGTGTGTGAGAGAGAGAGAGAGAGAGATGGGTAAAAAAAAACTGGCAAGACGATTCTTATTAATTACACTTGAGTACTTAAATGGCATAAAAGTATAGCCTTCTGTACTTGTATCAAATAAAGAATATAAATTTGACAAATAAAAAATATTTATCCCAGGTGTTTGAACATTGATATAAGTCGCATGTTATTCATCAAAGAAAGAAAAGGAATCTAGCACACTTTGTAGATTCAAGCTGAACGTAACTAACAGACCTATCACTCCGTACCATCAATGGAAATTATATCAAAAAACAGATTAAAGTAGCAGCAGAGGTCTACTGTCTGAACGACAAAAAGCTTTTAAACCCAGCCTTGGTAGTCATGTGGAATTAAATTGCTTTCATTCTTGTTAGCAATAAAAGGTCCAATCTGCGTCGCTCACAATCTGACTTTTCACTAAATCTACGTTCGAGCCTGTTGCCATGCTGCCAATTTCCATCACAAGTCTCCTGGGGTGGTGAAGCTTCTTTTCTTTGTAGGAGAGCTCATGATATCTCTGTTGATGGGTTTTTGCTGCTTCATTTAACATTGCAATACCCAATTATTTCTCTGTCTCAGGCGCCGTGAGTCAAGGTGTCACTCGAGTGATGACTGAATGGTCTTTAAAACTGCGTGTGTAGGGCATCTGAAAAATCGTTTCCAATAAACTGGAAAATGTCATCCTTCATAGAGCAAAGGTTTTTGTTTGTTTTTTCTTCTGGCGACTGTCCTCGTACACCGTGTGATTACATGCATGCTTTGAGCTCGTAATTTCCCAGCAAAGGCTCGCCATCGTGACTTTATTGGACAGCGAGACGGCCACCGGAACGGTGAAGAATGGCTTGTATGTATTGTGTACGATTCATCAGGTAACCCTCCTGGGACCTTTATAACCCAGGCTTAAGACATAATAGAGTTGTATAATTACTGTTTCAGTTCATTCATTGGAGAAGGAATCTCCGAGATGATGACCACAGCGTAAATGGGTGTGTTTTATTTACAAACTCTGTGGAGCGTAAAGCAAAGGCCATGGGGGAAATGACATGAATGAGGGCTATTTAAGGCCCTATAAATGCATCACATCAGTTGAGGACAGAGGCCATAAGGTTAGGGACAATGCAAATAAACCAAACCGTGTAGAGTTCTCTAAGTTTTTTTTTTTTATTTAAAGTTATGTATTCTTCCTCGCTCACAATTACTGAGCTCTTTTAGCTGAATACTCTGGTCTGGTAACAGTCTACTGTAGGTCCGTCCATGAGCTCTAGGGAAACTGGATAGTGTCGTATGTTTTTGCTATTGTGTATCATTCTTGAATCCAGTCTGAACAATTTGTTTATCAATCTTTTTAATAAGTATGTGATTTTTTTTTTTGGTGATTTTTCTCAAGAGTCTTAAAAAATTCATTCAATTCAATTCAATTTTATTTATATAGCGCTTTTAACAATCGTCATTGTCTCAAAGCAGCTTCACAAAAATGA
>JAQQZT010000020.1:507146-517603 GCA_030068275.1 Clarias platycephalus | reverse complement strand
TCAATATCAACTGTTCAAAGGAGATTAATGCATTTTTGGACGCCTTCAGCATTCCTTTACAATGTAGAAAGAAATAACAATCAGGAACCATCATGGAGTTAGAAAGTGTTCTAAAACTTTTGAACGGTAGTGTATATATTAAATCATAGTTTTGCTTTATATATAGTGCATACAGTGTATACTGTACAATGTGTGTAGCTGTACAAATCTGTACAAAGCTGCGGTTTTGAAGTGGCAATGACGAGGACCAAATCGTGGTGGCAGTACGATTGGATTAGAGCAACTTGAAAACTGTAGAATGTTCCCAGAAATGTCCCCAAAGCAAAACTGGTGAACGGGTGACAGGGTCATGGGCAGCCATGGCTCTCTGGTGCACATGGGGAGTTTAATCCAATAGAAGCGCTAGCTTAGATAAAATTGATGAAAAGGTAAATGCTGGTTCCAATGTAAATGTGTGCATCACTGTTAGGGTGGAAAAATGGGGACCTACTCAATATTAGGCAGGTAGTCATAATGTAATGGCTGACACAAGGCGGAGTCAAGACTGGAAACTTTTGACATTGACATGTACAGAACATTTCAAGCACTGTATGGTCAGCACTGTACGGTACTATATTCTTTATATATATAGCTTACTATATAGCTGCAGTAAAACATTCATTTAAAAAAAAAAAAAAAAAGGCTGTAAGTATGTAAAAGTATGTTCAGTATATATAAATGCCTAATCTTTGAAGATCGACTGATAACTTGCCACCGATTTGTAGAAGACACACATTTGCCTGTGGGAACTGTACATGCAATCACTCTCCAACACCACTTGTTCCACATTGCTGGAACTTGTACAGTCCTGACCTTGCTCCAAGCTATTTCCATTATGTTTCCATTAAATGGGCCATTAAAGGATTTCCTGGGAGGCTGGGGTTTCAAATGTGAAGCAGGTAGTCACATCATGGCTCCGGTGTACTAAGACAATTTTTTACCTTGATGGTGTCTAAGCACTAAGGAAACACTGGGATAAGTGCATTAGTGTAGCAGGGGATTATATAGAGAAATAAAGTGTTTTACTCTTATAACTGTGTTCTGTTCTTGTATAAAGCTAGACAATAAATTAGGCTAGAAATGACTACTGTATATTTTGATGATTGACACATGACTTTTGTTTTTTACCCAGTAATCCCTCGACCTTTCACCCTTCACTCCAGCTTAAAACTCTACACCGGGGTTTTCCATTAAAAAAGCCATGAAGACGCCACTTTGGGTTCTTCTCTTGTTGAGCTTGTGTGTCCCTGGCCGCAGCGACTGCCAGGGAGATTGTTTAACCTGTGGACTTCTCCTGCCACCACAGCAAACTTTCAACACCCTTGTGAGTGATCACTGTCTCTCTCTCTCTCTCTCAGTTTCTCTCATATTTCACATAAATGTACACGTCAAGGAAAAAATTAAAAAGTCTCTTGATTTGTTACCCGACAAAATCCCAGACTGTTATAAGCACTGTTTAAACTGCAGACAAAAAAATAGCTTTTAGTGTCACAGCACTTGCTCTTTAATCAAGTTCCTAATGGGTTTGAAGATGCAAAATGCTGTGCCCGAGTCACTTCAGTTAATATATGCACATAATTGGTTAGAGAAGAGTGTGCCACTTATGTGTACGGCATTTTACTGAGCGGCTACATCGAATCTCATAAGGGGCTTTTCAGGCTTCAAGAACTAACCTTATGATTTTTTCATCTTCAGCCACTCACATGCTCATGTTGAACTACCTGCAGTTATGAATGCATACAAATATGTCTGCACTCTCATGCCTGTTTTTCTTTTTTTTTTTAACCATGCCTACATGGCACTTAGAACACTCTGTAGGCTGTATTTAATTAGAAATGGGTAATTAATTTTTACGGACATCCTGGTCAGAGCTTTCTGTTATATAAAGCCTCATATTTGTGAAGCCTCTCCCTTCAAAAGTGACAATTTCTATTTTTTAAGTAATAGACAGTTTGCCTCTTTTCGAAGATTAGACGCCTTTCTTACACCCACGGGCAGTGTTAGTGGAAAAATGAGGATTCATTTCAGTTCTGATTGCTGCACTAATAGTGCTATTCTGGTTAAAAAGTCACATTTGTCTAACTCGCCCGTGACATGATGTCTCGGCAGGTGTGTTTGCTGGAATGTGAGGCCCAGGCGTTCCCCGCTCATACCTGGGATCTCTGCTACCAAGTGCTGGGTCTAAATCCAGCTGCATTGCCACCACAGGATCTATCGAAGCGTTCAGAAGATGAAGTAAAGCCTCTGGCTATAGTGAAGATGGAGGATGAGGGAGTAGAATACTCAGAAGCTTTGGAGAGATTCCGTCACATGGCTCAGGCGCTCGGCAGTCACGAACCTTCTGAGGAGGCACCAAAGTCGGATCCGTTTGGGGAAACCTATGACTTGGGGCTCGACTCTGGTATGGAGGTTGAGGAGGAGCAGGACAGAGCCGACAAGGGGGAAGAGCAGGACCAAGATAGTGCATCCGCCCTCAATCTCTCCAAACGCTTTGGCGGCTTTATGAAAGGGCGCCAGGGCTTCCGTAAGCTGGTGAGCTCTGGGAGACCCATGCAGAAGCGCTACGGCGGCTTCATCGGGATCCGGAAGTCAGCCCGCAAGTGGAACAACCAGAAGCGAGTGAGCCAGCTGCTGAGGCAGTACCTGAGTCTCACCGCACGCACAGGCCGCTCGGGCCAATTCTCCAACCTGTCTACAGCTGCGGTTCGACAAAAGAATGAGGTTTAACCACCATACAAAAGGTGCTGATCTCCCCTCTTACCGCCATCATGTACCACATCCAAGATGAGCTAAAAGATATTGCATTGATATCCAATGAGGATTTTTTTTGTTTTGGTTGTTTGCTTCCACTATTGATATTTCGAGCTCATTGTGCTCACTAATTCAGTAACAAACAAGTTTTGAATTTCAGCCACTTGGCTGGGTTTTAACCTTGGCAGAAATAAAAGCGATGCACTGAAACTTCCATCGAGCATGTCCATCATCAGTATCAGCTCTGGATGCCGGAGGAATCGCAGAGCACTGTGGTCGTTTGTTTTTCGTCGTATGAAGTTGAATGTCATGAAGGAAAAAGCACTTTATCTATTTTATCATCCTGTCTTTTCCACCATTGATAACACTTGATTTGGGTTCCAACAAGGGAATGATCCAGCATGGATTCATTTTTTCTTATGTCATGTCTATTTATCTTTATTTAAGTCTCATATTTAAGAACATTACTCATCAAGAACTTTTGTGTTGTTTGCTGAAATCGAAATGAAAAATTACAGTACATCATGTGCACTAAACCCCCCAATGTTAAAAGGTAGCCTTAGCTTAAAAAATAACACTGTTGTCTAAAAATTAAGATACTGATTTAAAATAAGATAAGCACTATTTGTTGATTAGGTGGCGGCACGGTGGCGTAGTGGTCACGAAGTGTCCTGTGTCCGTGTTTGATTCCCGCCTCAGGTCTGTGTGCATGGTCATGTTCTTCCCATGCTCGCTGGGTTTCATCCGGGTACTCCGGTATAGTAATTGGTGTTTCCAAATTCCCTGTGGGTGTTGAATAAGTGTGTGCCCTGCGATAGATTGGCACCCTGTCCAGGGTGTACACCACCTTGTGCTCTAAGTCTCCTGGGATAGGCTTAATTAGTGCCCTAAGTCTTAGGGCACTGAGTAAAGGATTGGACAGTACACAGGATAAAGTGATATAGACGATAAGTGAGTGAGCAAATGTTGAATAAGGGAGCCATTTTAGATCCGTCCCCCTCTAGAATATGTCAAACCTAAATCTGTGGAGCAATTCTGCCCTCTAGAGCTCCATCGCTTTTTTTTTTACTCACTCACACACACAAGCACTTTGATTTTAAATTTAAATTATCCTTGTTCTGGGTAAAATTTCAATAAAGGACGAATTAAAGTGAAATTATTTAAGTAATTATATTTTCCTCATAGTATTCATTTTTTTTTAAAAAGGAAAGAAAACATTTTATTATTATTATTATTATTATTATCAATATTATAATTATTTATTATATTATATTATTTAGGTAAGTGGTCTATTAAAAGGTTTTGGCATACAGGTCTGTGTGCATTACAGTATTTTTCATTTTTATTCTTGTCGAAAATGTATCCTTTAGAACATATTACATTTTGGCTTTGTGAAAAGGATTCAAACACATCTTTTCTTTCAGGTATTTCCCCCCCTAAAGTGATCTTTTCCTTTTTTCGACTGTACATAATAAGCATATAAAATATCAATAAAATAGTTTATTATTTCTCTTGTGGCTTGTCATGCAACCATCAGCTTTTCCATTGTGCATATTACTGTGTCTTTTAATCATCATGTCATTTGTTTTCCAAGGTAAAGCTAGAGAAGGCAAATGCAAGTGCTGATCTTTTATTAACCAAATGAGTGAATGCAAACAAACGCACACAACAGAGAACACAAAAATCATGAACATGGACTTTATACATTAAGCAAAAAAAAAAGAAACTATGAGCGACAAGAGACACGCATGGCGAATAGGACAAAAGCTGGACACTGAATGTTAGAGGAAGCTAATCAAGGTGAGGAGACAGGTGAGTGGTCGAGACTTCTGATGTCCCGGGGCTGATGGGTAAAGTACTGTAGACCAGCGTCTTTTTGGCCTTTACCCTGACGGTTCCCTGTTCTTTATGAGTACTATGTGTGTATAATAATTGTCCAACATTTTAATACATCACACACACATACTCAAATCTTAATACTGTTACACATGGTGGAGAAGCATAGCGGAGCTGCTCAGCATTTGCCTATACCTTTAACCTTCATGTGTGGCATTTGTACTTAACTAGTATGAGCGGTGTCATGGGTATAAACCAAACCAAAGATGATTTTTAACAGGTCTGATTGATAGAAATACAATTTTGCTAAAAGTTTCAGGATATAAATTCAGCAATAGAAAAAAAACACTGTACAGATGTTAACTATATACTGTACGGAACTGAAAATCACTTAAATAATGCAAGGAAATTATAAAAATTGTTTTTAAGAACTTTATAGGTTCACGGGATCAGGGACTGCGCCACGTCTCTGACCAGAACTAAAAAAAAAAAAAAATGCCTTAACCTTTATGGAAAACAGGTACAAAAGGTAAAAAAGGGATTCTCGGTGTCCTCTACACTGCCGAGAGGAGTCGAATGAAAGAAAGGATCGTTCTTTTTTTAGTCGGGGAAGCGCTGACAAGCTTTCTTCCATCGACAAGCTGTGCACCACTGCTCCCTGCGCTCCACGCCGTACACCTTGCGGCACTTTTTTGCCTCGCCCCGACCTTTCCTGAACGGACGCACACACGGAGAACGGATTAAACCCTTAATAGTATAACCTCAGAAAGTAATGGCTGCAGTGGCATCATGGCTGGCTAGACAGAAATGTGATGATTACACATTAGCAAACACTGGCGTGTTGATTGCAGTGGTTAAGAGGGTTAAGGGTTAAGAGTTAGGCATGCTAGTTATATGATAGATGGATGGACAGAACGCTGTAATCCGTTTCTAAATATGGAGAGCACAAACCGGCTGGAGCACTGGCCTCTGGATGGCGATGCACTCAAAGTGTGTGATCTGGTAGGAGTGTTATTCCGCTGTAGCCACTGCTCACTCATGCTGACGGAACGGCTACGCGACACGCTGACCTGTGAATCAGGAGATGAAGGACGACGGCGATAAGCACTTCTACTGTGCTGGTTTTTAATATATAGTGCTTTTAAAATGGTGAGGAAATATGTATAAATAAGAAGACACATGCTTGGCGCTCAGCTCTGCTGTTATCTGGAGGGGCGTGGCTTATCAGTAGCTCATTTACATAGACACTAAAACAGCACGCTCGTCGAAGGTGGAGTGAAACAAAGGGGGTTTGAGTGATAAAAATGCATCATCGAAGCCATACTTCAGCTGGAACATTAACACATACAGTACTTTGGGGGAGCTCTGAGACCTGTGTCCAATTGTTAAAGAAAAATAGTAAAATAAGGAACCTTTAAAACTAGATAGGTTATTGCTAGGAAAATCATCAGGAAATCAGGAAAATCAGTTATGAGACCATGCAGATGTCATTATCCATAATGTACTGTATAACTCAGTAGAAATAGTGTGCTTTTTATTCAGAAGCATAAGTTTAATACGGTCTGTTTGGCTTACACATTGGTTCCTAGGCTGCCAGCACGTGTGTCGTTTCATGAGGTCTTAGAATATAAGCAGCAGAAAACTCCTTGGTGTTTAAACGATATGTGCATGTACGTGTGTGTACTGTATGTAAGACGTACCGGAGGCCTCAGAGGGAGTGCAGCTAAAGTCCAATCACAGGAGGATGGAGAGTTTGGGGATGTGGTGACCTCAATGGGTGCAGAAGCCTGGAAAAGTGAATTATAAAAATGAGAATTAGGCTACAACTAGACTCTTTGGTCTGCACGACTGTCTTCTGCTCTTGTGCAATGTTCCTTCGACAAAGCGAGCTAAAACAGGAGAGCTTCACCTGGTAGAGATGTTCCGTGTGTATCTGCCACACACTACCGGGGGCAGATTGGCTGAGAGTGCTGGAAGATGACGCGGCATCTCGGGAAGTGTGCTGGCTGGGGGCGGAGCTGCACGAGGACCAAAGCGCACTGGTGAGTGACGAAGATAAAGGCGGAGACGTTGGTTCATCTTCTTCGGAGAAGACATCGGTATAATAAAAATCTTCTTCTCTATGAGACTGTTCTGCTCCGCTGTGTATGAGAAGAATATGAGTTGGTTCCATCAGTACGGTCATGTGATATTTCATAAATATATATATACAGTATACAGTATATAGTCCTCCATACACTTGTTCCTGAAGTGACAAGCTCACCCGAGATGGAGAATGCGAATGTGCCGCTTTATCCCAACCCGTGACGTCAGCACTTTGCCGCAGCCTGGCCACAAACACCTATATACTCCCCTGCTCGAAGTCTGTCACAACCGGAGGAAAACAGCCTAAACAGTCTAAAAATGTTAAACATTTTTGAGAAATTTGCTACAAAACATCTTACACATCTCTCACCATACACTGTCTGATCTCATGCTCGTCACCTGCTGCCAGATCCAGTTCCATGTGCAGCCCCTCGTCTGCCCGCTGGCCCATGCTGCTGTCTGTGTCAGTGACAGACGGGGAGGGAGCCGGACTGACACTGCTGTGCTCCCAGCTCCAGTAGCCACTGCTGCCGCTGTCGGACAGCTCCCCTCCACCACACTCCATATCCAGTGAGTCATCTGGAAAGTGCATATGGAGAAATAAGACGTGGGTGAATGGAGGGTAATTTAGTTGGATGCTATACCAGGGCACTTCCATGTCCTTTTAACCACATGGCAAATACTGGGCATATATCGGGGGGTCACTGATTAGGACTATGCCTTAGTGTCTGTTATACACTGAAGGCATAGTCTTTAGTCATCTCATTCATAGTCATCTCATTCTTTATATAAATGTATATACTGTACATGCCAATAAATCACCAAACGACTTCAGTAAATAAAGATATAATTTTTACGTGGTAAAGGATCTCTCTGGATCACCGGACTGCAGGACAGACTGGTGAGGACCATCGCAGCCATTATCTCATCCATCTCTACTGATTCAGGACTCCTGTAACAGAGATATGACACAGAGATATAAATAAATATATCTATAAATATACCTAAATTCGAAGAGAATGCATGATGTGATGTGTCTCTGATTCAATATGCAGGATGAAGTTATTAAAAATGATTTACATGTATTTATAGCACGACTGTGATCGGACAGAGGACAGAGACAGACTGACATTGCAGGTCAGCACCGAAAGTAATGCAAAAGTGGGCATAACATTTTTATTCCCTGACATAGGGTGTTCAAATTGCACATGTTGGTAGAGTAACTCTTCCTCTGTACAAAGGTACTACTCAACATGGACTCCATCACAAGCCTGAATTTGCACCATCATTGAACCCAACTCTCAAATACTTTTGTAGCAGTTGATGGTCTCCCACTAAGCTACAGAATGTTTATGGAAATGACACCATTGACACCAGCAATGTGAACACGAAGAAGCTTAAAGAAATGGAAACCTGCACCGGAGTAAAACCAGTTAGTGGGAGAACATCAACTGCAATCAAATCCGAGAGTTGGGTTCAACTACGGCACGCATACATGACTTGTGATGGAGACTATGTTGAGTAGTATCTTTGTATGGAGCTAGAGATACTCTACCAACATGTGCAACTGAGACAAACTATGCCAGTTAATAAAAGAAGTTATGCTCACTTTTGCATTACTTTCAGGACAGCCCTTGTATGTAACCACTTCTCATTTAGAATGGAAGCTCCCCATAAGCTCAAAGCATGTTATTATTGAACAAACTCATATAATCACTGATTTCTGGAAGGAGGCATTTTTTAAACATTTATGAAAGAAGACTTGGATGTCTCAGCTGCTTAGTACTTTCTGTTTTTGTCTAATTAACTTCAGGGAAGTCAATTAGACAAAAGAAAGAAAAGAAAGAAAAGAACGTGATGATGGCATTACTCTTTATAACTGCCAAATCGTAAGTGATAATGGGAAGTAACTTCTTTTAGAAACGTTGCAAAACATCGTCCTAAATGATAAGTAGTTAATAATCTAAGCAACCAATTACTGATTATTTTTAACATTCCGTCAATAATGGGGTTAAACAATGGGATTATAATATTTCTGTGAATCAGCATATATCATCAAGGCAATGAGACCAACTGCAAAGTCATATTTCCTAAATATATCTCGATGATCTCTAAAAAAGAATTCGGGACACTGTACAGGACCTGTCAAAGACATGACATACAATTCATACAATGTCACATCATCGTACAAGCAATAGGACAACAGGCAACACTGAGGGGAGCATTTATCATCAGTGTGTAGGATGATTTATCGGGTTTAAGTGTTAACACACAGAACACACACAAATGTGCTGAAAACAATGGAGTTAAAACATAAACCAAGTGGGATTACCGGTATTGCAGATTGACATTGCAGGAGTGTAAGAAAAGCATGGTGTTTGACTGCTCTGACTTTGCGAGACCTGGCGAGGCCAGAAAGATGGAGTCTTGGCAGTGTTTCTGTACGTGTGCATGCTCCTGAGAATGATTTCTGACCTGCGGAGAGCTGAATGAGATCACTTTTGCTTTGGCGTCCCAAATTAGGACACAGCACATCACTCATGCCATCAAAACTGAAATGATGATAGTGTTATGTTGCTGGTAGTGTTATACATGCTGATGTGTACCGTACCAGGCCTGCCTTCTTTCGCCTTGTTGCCGAATGCATGACCTGCGGTCCTGCCTGGAACTTCACAGCTGCTCTACTATCTCTCTCTCTCTCTCTCTCTCAGCAGGACAGACCAAATGGGATGACCAGAAGCTCAAAAAAAATCTGAAAACAGATATTATTATTATCATTATTATTATCATTATGTTATACATGCTGAGACACAAAATGGCTGATAATACTGTAGGCTCATGAGAAGCTTTGATATCCCTCACACAGTCACACACAGACAGGACACACTGATGTGGAAAGCCTTTGGAAGAATTCTGCATTTTTAGCTAACTGTGAACACAAGTAAGCCGGGTTAAATAGAAATGATAAAAACCAAACCTGTATTCAAATCCTTATGTCTTTGTCTGAGAATAATTAAAAAAGAAACAGCTAGGTCTTCGCAAAAGTGCACTGAATTGTTTTTAGGGCAACACACCCCCTCGGTGAGCCTTCGATGGACTCTGGCTTCAGCTCGGGAGAAGCGCGGAGCACACACCGGACCAGACCGACACCTCTGTCTGCATTTACATTGCGTCATTTCTTTGCGTCAAATAAACGAACACATCGCTGTTACTCTGTTCGGACGTTTGCATGGTCCGGCGTGTGACGTCACTCGATCGTCTCCGCGTGTCAAACTCTCGCGCGCCCCGACTCCGCACCTTCCGCTGAGCCGCCGCTACCTCACGAGCGCCCCGTAAACAACCCGCCCACTAGGGGGGCGTGTCTAGTCCGCTGATTGGCTGAGCGGCTCCCCTACGCGTACACGCCCTCGCTCACCAACGTGTACAGACACGGGGTTTTGATGCTGGGGCTGTGCGTGTTGTGTGTACATCTGATCCAATTCAAGTAAGAATGTATTACATTTACATCGTTATCAGACATGATTGACATAATTAACAAAAAACACAAAAGTAGATGTGTTCATATTATTATCAATATAATAATACAATAACAATCAAATCAACCTACACTAGTTGATTAAACTAGCTGATTAGATGATGATCATATTGCTATGTTACCAGGGGCGTAGTAAGCTTTTCAAAAGTGTGGGGGATGAATGTGGTTTGTTTGTTAACAATAAAAATGATGAATACAATGACAGAAGGGT
>JAQQZT010000020.1:471036-483465 GCA_030068275.1 Clarias platycephalus | reverse complement strand
AATATCATATAATATCATATAATATAATATATAATATTTTAATATTACAATATTATATAATGTAATATTACAATTTTATAATACAGTATATTTTATGCTGAAGTCTGGGGAGGAGGAAGATATGAAAGAGGTTTACAGAATGAGAAGGAAGTAGGCAGTAGAGCAAGAGAGAAGGACAAAGACACAGAGGAAAGAATTGAGAAAATAAGAGAAGAGAAAAAAAAGTAGAATGAATGTGAGAGATGAGGGTGCAGCTGAATCAGAGTGAGGGTCAGAACCAGGGGCTGATGTGACAAGTGGAGACAGAGATACAGATGATCCTGCTGTAGTTGCATTTCCATTTTTATTCTCTGTTCATATAAATGGTTCATGGTCTCTGCCAGTTGCAATGTTGTCGGCATTGCATGAATGCATGTGCAGAAATGCATGTGCTGCTTTTCTGTTCTTCTCTTCCACTTTTCTCTTTTTCAACCGTCTGTGCTCTCTCTCCCACTGACTTCTGACTGGAGCAGAAGACGTGATGGGCATTTTTACGTCCAGCGAGTAGGACTGTTTGCTCACAGACAGTCATGGCAAATCTGCTCTAGACAAAAATTGCTAAACTTCATGCTTACACTGTGGACTCCTTCCATACAATGAGAAGTGTCAAGTGAATAAACCACCACCAGCCAAAGCAATTTGCTATTGGTATTATTTTCATCTTTATTTGATTTGCTATCTATGTACACACTTTGTGGAAATAAAACCAGTAAGTGTTACTGTCCACATCATATGACACATTCATGGGGTTTAATGTCCACATCAAACTGCAACATGGTTAAGAGATGTACACACAGGTCTATATTAATGTGGCATTTAAGAATCTTTTATTAAGCATATTTATCAATATCTGTTAATAAATCTGTTAAAAGTTATTTTGGTTGCAGTAAACAGTAAAAATCTTACCATAGTCTAAAAGTATAAAAATATAGCAGCTCCAGATAGTTTATTATTCTTCATAAATAGAAAAGAAAATCTACCCTTTTGTTGTTTGTTTGTGGTACATAGCATATGTTTCATGGCTTTTTGGTATTAAAGATTTAATCAATGGAGACACACAGGATCAGACAGAAGCAAGATGTCATCATGTGGAAAATGAATACCAGTAGGTAAAATGATGTCATAATAAAGCATGATGATTAAGCTGGGTAATTGTAGATTAACACATGGTTCCTGATGTTAGGTTGGGGAACTTTCCTCCTGACTTCAGATTTTAGAAAACCCAAAAGAAATTAATCTGTGTGCTCAAAACACTTTTTTTCTGTGAAGGCTTCCTGTGCATGAGCTGGAGGAGCATGTGGACCGCTCTGAAGAGCATGGTTTCATCATGTTCACATTGGGCTGTCTGAGCTGCTGGAGTTTAAACCCTGACAATTTTGAAGATTTTAAACAGATTTCTCAAGGATTATGGAAAAATAAACCATATTTCCATGCTTGTAGCTGATTTACAGCAGACATGCCATGTAAATAGAATAAGAAATTAAGAAATCATTGTTTTCTTAAAGTAAAGAGATGTTTATTTAATATTCATGAAAGGTGTTTGTGCTTTATAACACCAAAATGAGAGGCTGGTGAGGAAATGCCTCTTTATAGCTGCTAAAAAAAGATTGAAATATTTTAATACTAACTGTCTGAAAACATGTAATTGAAAGCAAGGTATAGCAAGCTAAATGAGGTTATATTTGCCATAATGTAAGTGTTAAATCAGACAATAAATACCTGTATAAACTTCTCTTCAAATCGAAAAATAACAACCTGATGAATATCACCGCACTCACTGAGAAAATTGGATTTGTCTGAACTTTTCCAAAATAATGACTGAATCTCGCACCTTTCAATCTTACAAACAAGAAGTGGAAAACTTACTATTAAATATCAATTCAATTATTTTATGTAATTTGTCTGTGAAATTTAAACAATATTTTACCTTAAGATAAAATATTGTTTGTATAATTTAAATATACTTAAATCGATTTGAAATCAATTTCATCTATTTTTTTTTATTAAATCTGCTTCAACACTGATTCATTTATTACAGTGTAATGTCAGATGGGAAGTCTGAACTTTCAAAGGAGAGAAAAAAAAATGTGCAGGACTTGTCCTATGTATGGGATCTCTGTGCTATATCTGATATGAACAGGAGATGGTATTTGGAGCAGATGGTAAGTCAGAGGTGTCCACTCTTATCCAGAAAGAGCCTAATTATTGGCTTTCAATTATTATCAATTATACCCGATAGTGTATTGAAAGCCAGTAACGACTATTTAAACACATGGAATCAGGTCTGACTTCTGCTTGGTTGGAATGAGAGCCCGCACCCACACTGACCCTTTCTGGATAAGATTCGACACCTCTGCTGTAAGTCATGTATAGTACCTGATAAAGTTTGGACACACCTACTCATTCAAAGGCTTTTCTATATTTTTGCTAATTTCTACATTATAGAAAAATGTTGGCATGGTGGCTGTCACCTTGCACCTCCGTGGTCCTGGCTTCATTCCACCGGGTGTCTTTGCATGAAGTTTGCATGTTCTCATCGTGCTTGGTGGGTTCCTTCCCACAGTTCAAAGCAGGATAGACAGTAAATGAATGAGTGAGTGAGAGAAAAATATTACAATACACTGTAGTAAAATTGAATAACTTAACACTTCTAACTCTTTCCACAGCAGCATAAACATTGTATAAGGGTATAACTGTTAACAGATAACTGTTACAGGTATAACTGTTATGTCCCACTTCTTCCTAATGGTGGCACTGTTTGTCCCAGAGTCTCATGTTTTGTGTTGTGCTTGAGTGAGGATCATAAATCTATGCTACTACATCTAAGCGTGTTGTGGGTTTTATGATCAGTATTTTTTTTTTTTAAATCGTTTTATTGCATACAAACGAGTAAAAATCTCTTTCAGTGGAGAGTATGGCTAAACACCGCCTATAAAGTCGTTACGTTCGTCGCAAATCTTGCGCATGCGCAGCGCTCTCAACTTTTCGCGCGAAATCCTGAAAGGGGCAGGGAGAGTTCGGCGCGCGCTGCTTTTGATTGGACGTCTGACCCAGAACGAGGAATATTCAAATGAGCCGACGGGGTCTCAACCAATCAGAGCGCAGAGCGATGCAGCGTCAGAGCTCCGTGTGGCGCGAAAAATCTCCCAGAGTCAGCACCGCGCGGAGGAGAGCAGACTCTTTCCCTTTTGTTCACTGTTTAACTCTTATTATTCTTATTTTAACTACTTCAATTATTGTATTAAAAAATGGCTACTGAAGTTGTGGATGATCATGAGATCAGGGAAGCTCAGAGAGATTACCTGGACTTTCTGGATGACGATGTAAGTAGTTCTCCACACCAGTGGTCTAACCCCATTGTTCCTGCTGTAGCTGTTTAAGTAAAGATGGAGGGAGATGTTTTGCCATGCCGTTCTCTCATCACACTAATGATCCAGTTAACTGTTAAACAGCTGAGGCTCGCGGAATCCAATCGTAGAAACTCGAATTTATAGAAGCGCAAACGGAAACCGTTCTCAGATCAGTTTTTTTTTTTTTTTTTTTAAACCGGTAGAACTTTGATCTGTGTGTTCCAGGTCTAGAATTTATACTTTTCCCCCACGTGCCCCGTTCTTCCACGTGTCCTCTGTGTGTGTGTGTGTGTGTGATGTCCTGTTGTTCCACACTGTTTTGCAGCAGGATCAGGGGATCTATCAGAGTAAGGTGCGGGACATGATCAGTGAGAACAAATTCCGCCTCATCGTCAACATTAACGACCTGCGCCGCCGGAACGAGGCACGAGCTGCCAAGTAGGTCCATCTTTATTTATTTTTTTAACTTTCCTTTATTGTCATCTCACAGACACATGCAAAGTGTGAACTTTGTCCTGTTGTTAACCAGGAGCGGTGATAGACAGGCACCAGATGACGTCATATACCTATTTCTTGCTTATTGATTCGTTACTTATTGAATACAGTACTATTAGAACATATACACTATGTGGACATTCCGATACGGACATCTGTGGCCAAAGTGTTTTGAGAATGACACAGATATTAATTTTCTTTATAAAACTTCAGTGTTTTTGAGATGTTTTTGTCAGATGTTACTACGGTATACTGAAGTATAATTACAAGCATTTCATAAGAATCAATGGCTTTTATTGACAATTACATTTGTGTAAAGAGTCAATATTTGTTGTTATTATAAGTGTCGACGCTTCAGTGTCTGACCAAAAAGTCTCTGTGTGTGAGGTTGGTTTAGTCCCGTAAATAAAGACTGTTTTTGTTTCTTCTGAAACATTATAGAGCGAATGCGAACCTTCTGTAACGTAAAACTGAATAAACTTACTTTTTAGGCCATTTCACTGTAATGCCACCAGAATGTCTTACTTCATTGAGGTTCACAAGCGCTCTGTTTTCAGGCTGTTGAACAATGCTTTCACGGAGCTCCTGGCGTTCCAGCGTGCTCTGAAGGATATGGTTGCCTCCGTTGATGCCACCTACGCCAAGCAGTACGAGGAGTTTTTCGTTGGGCTAGAGGGCAGCTTCGGGAGCAAGCACGTCACTCCTCGCACTCTTACGTCCCGTCTGCTGGGCTCCATGGTGTGTGTGGAGGGCATCGTCACCAAATGTAGGTCACTGCTTGTTAAACAGAAACGAGACTTAAGCAGTAAGCTTGGGAAGATGTTATAACAGTATAATTACAAAACAATTAACCATTTTGTTGTTTATATTCTAGGCTCTCTAGTGCGCCCTAAGGTGGTACGAAGTGTCCATTACTGCCCGGCCACCAAGAAGACTTTGGAGCGCAAATACACAGACATGACCTCGCTGGAAGCTTTCCCTTCTAGTGCCATCTACCCGACTAAGGTATACCTCATTTGTGTGTCATTTGAAACACCTAGCACTATTTAAGTTGAGGATTCTACAGGAAAAAGTTGAATAATGAAACTACTACACACATATTCACATTAGGGATACGTGCATGTTTCCAGGTAAACTTGACCCCAAAGTCTGGTTCATTTTGATCCGTGTGAACACAAACGTACCGGGCGTGAGAGTCACGCTTGAACAGGTGATCCCGAGTCAGATATAAAAGCCAGTCATACTTGATCATTAGCCTCCTCTCCCACCTAACACTAGGAGAACCTACAAACTCCATGCGCAGACCCCGAGGCAGAAACCGAACCTGGACCCTGGAGGTGCAGGACGACAGAGCTAACCACCATTTATACAACTGTGTGTGATAAAAGATAAATAAATATATATATAAAAGTACAAAACTATAAAAGGGTAAAGGCATGTGGGTATGATAGCAGCAGTTTGAGTGAAACAGGAACAAGAAATGTGCAACATATAAGGTGTGTGCAATGTGGCGAGTAACGTGCTCCTTCAACGTGGAGGAAACAAAGGCAAGTCTTTAAAACTAGACTGAATTCACGTTAATAATGTGACGGTTGCACAGCAGGGGAGGGGGAGCAGTCGTGCTAAATCAGTTGTGCTCGGTGTGACAGCTCCTTTATTTTCATTCCAGGATGAGGAGAACAACCCCCTGGAGACTGAGTTTGGTCTGTCTATTTATAAAGACCATCAGACCATCACAGTGCAGGAGATGCCTGAGAAGGCTCCGGCTGGCCAGCTTCCCCGCTCAGTGGACATCATCCTGGACAACGACTTGGTGGACGCTGCCAAACCAGGAGACCGCGTGCAGCTCATTGGCACCTACCGCTGCCTGCCAGGCAAGAAGGGAGGCTTCACCTCAGGGACCTTCAGGTATCACCAGCACTCGAAAGCACTTTATTTACACATTTGGTGAAGCACTGGCTAATCCATCAGTCATCACTGATTAGAGTATTAGTATCCAGTAGAGGGAGTATAGGGCTCAGTATTGGCGCAGGTGGCTAAGGCTCCGGGCTGTTGATTTAAGGAGCTCCACCAAACAACCCCCATACAACCCAACCACTGGATGCAGTGCTGGTCTCAAGCCCACTTAGAAAAATGGGAGGGTTGCGTCAGGAAGGGCATCCTAGGTAAAACCAGTCGTATGGATCGAATGGTTTGCGGTGGAGAGAGAGCAGCCCAAAGAACGCTTTAGTAGAGCTGATATGAAATGACCGTGCTTCTAGTCCTTGAACATTCTCGGTTCTTTCTTTGTTCCTCCTACATTTAGGACCATCATGATAGCCTGCCAAGTGAAGCAGATGAGCAAAGAAGTCACGCCGTACTTCTCTGCTGATGACGTGGCGAAGATCAAGAACTTCAGCAAGTCTCGCACCAAGGTGAGGATGTGGATGTGGATTTATTGTGATTGTGACGTCTTATCCGATAACACAGACTTGTCAGTACTCTTCACTGTTAAACTTTATGACATCATAGACTCACGTCTCTCTCTCGTGTGTTTCTACAGAACGTGTTTGACCAGTTGGCACGCTCCTTGGCTCCCAGTATCCACGGTCATGACTACATTAAGAAGGCCATCCTGTGTATGCTGCTTGGAGGAGTAGAGAAGATTTTAGAAAATGGATCACGCCTCCGTGGAGACATCAACGTCCTCCTCATAGGTGTGTGTCACAAATGGCTCAATACATTTCACAGATCCTGGGCAGAAAAAAAATATCACTCGGGTTTGGAGCGACTGCAGATCGCGTGAACATTTCCTGTGTTGTTTACTTTGCCAGGGGATCCCTCTGTTGCCAAGTCACAGCTGCTGCGCTATGTGCTGTATACCGCGCCGCGTGCCATCCCCACCACAGGCCGCGGCTCGTCAGGTGTCGGTCTCACCGCAGCGGTCACCACCGATCAGGAGACAGGTACTGCAGTGTGAATGTTAAATGAACCTTGTGCCTTGTATCTCAGAAGTCTCACCCTGTGTAATGCGCTCTGTGTCGTAGGTGAGCGGCGTCTGGAGGCAGGCGCCATGGTGCTGGCTGATCGGGGTGTAGTCTGCATCGATGAATTCGACAAAATGTCAGACATGGACCGCACCGCCATCCACGAAGTCATGGAGCAGGGGCGTGTCACTATCGCCAAAGCTGGCATCCATGCCCGCCTGAATGCCCGCTGCAGCGTCCTGGCAGCAGCCAACCCCGTCTACGGCCGGGTGAGCGCTTTATAAAATAATCTGCTCTAGAAATGAGCTGATATGTGAAATGATCATAAATATAGTGAATCCACAATAGTTGGCCTGAGTCTCTCTCTCTCGCTCTCTCTCGCTCTGCAGTATGACCAGTATAAGACCCCCATGGAGAACATCGGGCTGCAGGACTCCCTGCTGTCTCGTTTCGATTTGCTCTTCATCGTGTTGGATCAGATGGACCCCGAGCAGGATCGCGAGATCTCTGACCACGTTCTGCGCATGCACCGCTACCGTGACCCTCGTGAACAAGACGGAGCAGGTACTCACGCCTCATTTAAACTGCTCGGTTGAAACTTGGGCTGTCGATTGTGAAAAACCTGGCTTTAAACTAAGACTCGATTCGGTCAGGGACTACCTCTGCTGTTTTAAACACTTTGGTGTTTGTCGTGATGTGCAGTATATCAGACATCTGCAGGTCTTTCACTGCAAGCTTTGTGTTCCCCTTTCCTGTGTTCC
The DNA here is from genome assembly GCA_030068275.1 of Clarias platycephalus. NCBI lineage: Eukaryota > Metazoa > Chordata > Actinopteri > Siluriformes > Clariidae > Clarias > Clarias platycephalus. Next base: position 475,854 of record JAQQZT010000020.1, on the reverse strand, counting down.
AGCATTGCCTCTGGGTGGGACGGTGGATGTTTTGGCAACCGATGACCCTGATGTGGCACAGGAAGAGGAGCAGGAGCTACAGGTGTATGAGAAACACAACCATCTTCTGCACGGCAACCGGAAACAGAGGTAAACTCCTAAAATAACCCAGCACTGAGACCTGTTCAATATCACGCAGGAGTTTAGGTGTGTTATTGCGTTAGTTTAGCATTAAGGCTTCTCGTTCCATATTGATGTGTTTAGAGTTTGCAAGCTGATCGAGATTACTCAGCGTGCAGTATTTTATGATTGTGAAGATGAAGAGGTGTGATAAATTGTTGTTTTTGTCTTGTTTTAAGGGAGCGCGTGGTGAGCAAGCAGTTCATGAGGAAGTACATCCACGTTGCCAAGGCGATTTCTCCTGTATTGACCCAAGAAGCAGCCAATCACATTGCAGAGGAGTACACACGACTGCGCAACCAGGAGCAGCTCGGCACAGACATTGCCCGGGTGAGGAAAACATAGACTTTCTTGCTTTGTTAGTTCTTAGTTAGTCATCGGATCTTTAAATTGATCACTGCATGTTCATTCACCTAAAAGTGACATTAACAGTTTAATGAGCGCCCCATTCTCCCTCTGCTAGACGTCCCCGGTGACAGTCAGGACACTGGAGACTCTGATCCGTCTGGCCACGGCCCATGCCAAAGCTCGCATGAGCAAAGCCGTGGAGCTGGAGGACACAGAAGTGGCTGTGGAGCTCGTTCAGTTCGCCTACTTTAAAAAGGTCAGATCAGATCACCTTCCTTACTGTATACCTACTGTACCTACTGCAATGTCTCTCTCATCTTTTTAAGTGGGAGAACACAATTGGTGGCTGACTAAATACTTTTTTGCCCCACTGTAAAAGCCTCATCCTTTATACTACATCGTTATATTGTATATATGTGTTCCTAGATAATAACCATTCCTTCTGATGTACTAGGTTCTGGAGAAGAAGAAGCGCACCAGGCAGGAAGACCATGATGAAGCCTCTGAGAATGAGGAAGAGGAAGAGGAGGAAGATCAGGGCACCCCCAAACAACAAAGGAAGAGGTCCGGATACTTACAATGTTTCATCCGTAGAAAGAAAGCAGATTTTTTTAAAAATTGAATATTGAATGTTCTTTCTGACCTCTAGGAGGCGACGTTCGACTGAGCGCAGGCCGTCACAGAGCAGCGAAACCTACGACCCATATGACTTCACCACCGAGGCAGACGTACCTCAGAGTGAGCAGAGTTAAACCATCTGATTATCATAGTGATCGGTACACATCTCTTGATTGTTAATTTAAAAAACTGCTTGTGTTCTTGTATCCAGTTCAATCTCCAGCTCCTGCAAGACTCGATGAGGAGCCCATGGAGACACCTGAGCAGAATGGCCACACAGAGCTGTCAGAGGACAGGTAGGTGTAAAGTCAGAGCAAACACATGAATAAACAGTAAAAAAAAAAAAAAAAAGGCTCCACGCCCCAGTGACCCTGCATTGGATAAGCAGTATAGAGGGAATAGCATCGTCTTATTGCAGTTTGTGTTTTACAGGCTGAAGGAGTTCAAATCGGCGTTGCTGGAGGTCTTCCGTGCTGCACACGCCCAGTCGGTGGGCATGAACGCGCTAATGGGTGACATCAACAAGGACCGGTCCACTCCGTTCGAGCAGGCCGAGGTCCGAGCTGCTCTGGCGCGCATGCAGGACGACAACCAGGTCATGGTGGCTGATGACATCATTTTCCTCATCTAAAAAGGACAACAAAAAAAAGGAAGGGTGGAGAGAGGAAACGGAGAAAGCGATATCACTGCAGAGTGTGGACTTTTGTTGCAGATGCACATTTGGACGAGTTGAAGTTCTTTTTTTATGTACATGCTAAACATTTTTCCTTATATGGTAGCCTCTGGGTGACATTGTTTATGATTTGTAGAGTTGCTTTTTCTGTAACTGTTTGACAGATTAAAAGAAAAAAGGTGTGTGTGTGTGTGTGTGTGTGTGTGTGTGTGTGTGTGTGTGTGTGTATGTTGATGTTTCATTTCAATGCAATAAAAATTATGTAGTCGTCACCTGATTCAAGTCTTGAATGATTGTTACCTTTTGTTCCCCCGCCCCGTCTTATTTTTGGGGATTTTCTCAAGTACCGTTAATATATCCAAATAAAAAAAGACTTACCAAACTGTATTGCTAACTGGTTGCAGCTGGACTGCATTAGAAACAGCCAGGTCTGATTGCTGCCAGTTATGTTCAATCAAATCATCACATAAACAGAGCATTTTCAGAAGCTTGTCTGAAACGTCTCACCAGTAGCACACTAAGCCAGAATTCCGACTGTGCAGAAATTCCACAAGAGATGAGGTGATTAAAGTGAATGGGTCTGGGAATGGTTACAAGTCCTCTGGGAGATCAACAGATCCACAGCGAGAGACATCATATATAGCAAGACTGGTCCAAGATCCTAAGAGAACTCGTTCTCATTTTGATACAGAACTGTGTTCATGAGTAGAAATGGCTAAAGCCACTACTAACCTAGAAGCACATGAAGGATCTGGTAAATTTTGCCATAACACATCTTGACCTGCAAGTCTTCTATGGGCTGATGATTCAGATGGTGAACTGTGTTGGTGAATGGTTAAGTGGTTAAGGCGTTGCACTACAGTTTCTGAAGGTCGCTCTGAATAAGCGCGGCTGCCGAATGCCTAAATGTAATGTTAACAGTCTGTGAGCTAGAATTCGAGCACAACTGGGTTATGCAGCGAGACAATAATCCTAAGCAGTCATCCAAGTCAACCTCAGAAGCACTCAAAAGAAATGAAATGAAGGTTTTGGAGTGGCTCAGTCCAAGATGCTGTGGTTGTACATGAAAAGGCGATGTGGCTCAAACAATTAGGTCAAACAACAGATTTTAAACGTGATCTCATGTAAATCTGGTCTTTCCGGCCGTTTCAAATCAGTTCTTATTGTTCGAGACATTTTTTTGGGACATATATTCACCCTAAATGCAGATGTCTGGCTGCCTGAATCAGGTTCTGCAAAGCAGAGTGGGCTAAAATCTTCCTCCGCAGTGACAATGTGATGTCATAATCTCCAGTTATCGGAAGCACTGGGCTGCAGTGAGGGGGTGATTACTTTTTCACATTTAGGTGATTTAGGTATTTGCATAACCTCTTTTATGTCAATAAATACAATTATTATTTAAAGCTTGTGTTTTATGTTTATTCAGGTTAAACAAGTTTATTTTAACATACACAATTAGAAGAAATTAGCAGGGGGGTAATTATTTTTTCACATACCACAATATTAGGTACACACGTACATTAACACAACTCATCTCAACATTCTCGAAAAAAAATCAGACAGAATTAACCCTGAAAGAAAAAGAACTATGGCCTTCGCATCAAATGCATTACAGTCTTTCTTAAAAATCGTAAAATCTGCTTACTGTTCCTCTGCAATGTACGTACATCATGAAAGCCTGTGATACACAAGCATCGTCACGTATCTTGACTTCCCGACGGCAAGTTCTCACCAAAATCACCCACTGTCACCTTCTCTCCACTGACCTCATACTGAAGCGGTAAAGCACTGTGGGTAGAAACTGACACGACTGTTGTGTCATAGTGAAAGTGCAGCTGAGCAGGGTTACCTAAAGATCAGAGATGGTCCACTCTCTTATTATGAGACATACAGTAACTGATATATCAGAAAGTATTCACACCTTCCCTGATCATTGCTCTTTTTCATGTGTTGGAACATCAAATTTAAGCAGATCAGAGTGGGATCCCCCCCCCCCCACCCCCAGAAACAGTTTTCAGTCCATAATCCATCTCAATTACTTATTTCATTTGTATATTTATATTTTGGCATGATCTTCACTTCCTATTTTAAAGAAATATGGTGGGCGCCAATTTTAGGTCAAACAACAGATTTTAAACATGATCTAATGTAAATCTGGTCTTTCCGGCCATTCCAAATCAGTTCTTATTGTTCGAGACATTTTTTTGGGACATATATTCACCCTAAACCCTTTGGTTTCTTCCATCCAGCCTGTTATGCAAACAAGCTTTACAAATGATCCTGCTGAAAAGCAACCACAGGACATGATGCTACCATCACCATGTTTGATCAGAGGAACAGTGTTATTCATGTATTGGGCCATATTTAGTTTGTGTTTTGGCTTTAGAAAAAAACAGTTCTTGTCTCACTAGACCACAAAATCTTTTCCTAAACCACAAACTAAATATCACTCTCTCATGGAGAATCATGAGGACATTACTGAGGTCTGCACAGGTTCTCCTGTTTCAGCCAGTGAGCTCTGTAACACCTTCAGCATTGTGGCTGGTCTCTTAAACACCTCTCTGACAATGACTCTCCTCTTCTTCTCGGGGCGTTTGGCCTGATCTCAGTAGTGTCTGGGTTGTGCCACATTTTTTTCCACGTCTGTATAATGGAGTTCACAGCGTTGAAGCGTTTAAAGCTCTGCTGATGTTTTAAGAACCTTCCAAAAACAAAAACAAAGATATTTATTGAGCAAGCATACAATTAGACACAGATGGATTTCAAATGGACATGGGTGTACTGTATAAAACATATTTAGTCTGAGTGCTTAGGACATTTAAATGCTATTCTAATTAACATCACTAAATGAATACTTTTGGAATCAATTACGGCATTTATGGAGCCAAAACCCACTTAAAAAATAAAAAACCAGTCACAGAAGCACTTTCAGCAGGTTCTTATGGCAGGTTGGAATGGGTGGAGAAAAGTTTCAGGTGTGTTGTGTGATGAAAGAGTATCAGCGAGAATGAAAGGAAAGG
>JAQQZT010000020.1:447682-465413 GCA_030068275.1 Clarias platycephalus | reverse complement strand
ACACACACACACACACACACACACACACACACACACACACACACACACACACACACACACACACACACACAAATGGAAACACCACTTTGTCTGGATTCTTTTCAAAAGTAAAGTGCAGGTTCATTTGTTTTATTTTTTGTATTCATTATTTTTATATGAATATTTTTTATATACAGTATATATATTCTACACCTGCTTATTTGCTAGATGTCATGCTTGTAGAGTTTAGTTATTATTTGATAAAATATCATAGCAAACAGTCTCAAAACCACAAAAGACATTGTAGGATAAGCAAGATAAGGAATGTTTTGGGTTAATGTCTACAATATTAATTAACATCTTTGAGTCCTGCCTCATCCCAGGGTCTCTTATGATGAATCCCGCATTCCAAGCCACTTGTTCGAGGCAAAGTGTGAAAAGATGGGCTGCTTGAACAAAGATGGAAGTGAAGACATTGGTCTGGAATCGAAACCCATCTCCTATCAAATCCTGGTGCTCAGAAGAGTAAAGGGCAAAAAGAAAGACTACTCCTTTCGACTGGAGAGACATACCACCAGAGTGGGCTGCACATGCGTTTTCCCTAATGTTATCTCCCACATGTAGCGCTGCAGTGCTATAGTTGATGTGCATACAGCTTCACACATGCTTTGTAACACAGGAAATGATAAAACATAAAGGGCTTGACTTGTAGAGCATTACCAAGGGCCTTACATTTGAACTCAAGCATTTTTCTTCAAAGAGTCTTTTTGAGTCTTTGCAATTTTTAGTTCTGAATCTTTGAGTTAACAAATCAAATACCCATAAAAACAAAGCACACATTAGTCGTTTAATAAAGAGATGTTTTTACTGTCTGTCACGCCAAATCAGAAACAGGACCATCTTCATGACAACCACAAAAACAGCAAATGGGGTTTCCGGAACGGTTCACAACAACGCTCATCACTGCACGCTTGGTCATTTGGTCATTTTGTAAAGTCACCTTGGCCAAACTGACATTAACAACACAAAGAAAATCACAGAGACATGCCAAAACAAATGATTACCACTTCATTAAAAGATGAGCACAGTTTCTCAGTGTTTCTTCATTCTCTCTCTCTCTCTCTCTCTCTCTCTCTCTCTCTCTCTCTCTCTCTCTCTCTCTCTCTCTCCCCTGTGTTGTTTGTATATTTTATATCCCTGCTCTGCATTTTGAGGTTGTAATTTGCTCTCGACATCACTCTTTTAAGCATGACACAAATAATATATATATTCTTTAGCTTATATATGCCTTTAAATTGTACTTAAGTTACTAAGGAATATCATTCTGACAAAAGCTAAAAATTATGTGCTTAGAATATTTGTATCATTAAATCGCATGAAAATGCATCATCCTGAATTTAATACTTCTTAGAGAACAATTGCAATGCGAGTAAATATTTTAAATTAAGAAAACACGTGTCTCTATAATAAAGAAATGTTAAGTGAATAAACATGCATAGCTTGCACTTTGCTAGACAGCATACATTTAAGAAAAAGCTGTTTTTTAATTTTATTTTTGCAATGTGTGTAGACATTTATGTAAAGTCTTGCCCCAATATCACTGATCTAAAGTTTCAATGTAACTCTGCATTCTTTGTAAATCTGTATTATTTAGTAGTTATTTCTTGTTTTGCTCCTACACTCTACATCATCACCTGTGTGTGTACAAATGATTGTGATTGGTTAAATGAATGATTTACTAAAAATTGGTAATATCTTCCACCTGAACCACTGTCACTAGAACTTCATTGCATCTTGCATTGTTGTCCAAACAGTTATTTGTTTTGCCATTTTATACCCCATGAACAAAAAAAAGGTTTGTTGTGTTTTAACTTGCCATTAGCAATGTCCACTACTTCCCACTCATCCTTTTTTTTTTAAAACCAACACAGTCCACTTTTCCTCCATCAGTTTATCGGCATGCTTCCTCCTTCAACTCTTTATTCTTCCTCACTTCCTCTGCGTGCTTGTCCTAAAAGCATCAAAAACAATCCTCATTAGAGCAATTAAGGGCAGCTGACAAAATAAGGCAATTTTGGCACCAAAATCCATCATAGCCGAGAAAAAAACATTTCTAAGTAATAACAGTTACAGTATACCACTGCTAAGGCCATTTGGAATCATTTGTCCTTTAAACAAAGTTCTACAACATGGTGTTACTCAGTCATTCTGGACTACAAGTAAAACCCTTTTAAAAACGATATTTACAAGAACTATGGAGTCTCAGCTACCGCATCGTTTTACGTTTAAATAAAAAAGATAAAAGCTAAAGGGCCTTGTTCATCAGACCCACCAGCAATGACTAGTATCACCCAAATGAGGATGGGTTCCCTGTTGAGTCTGGTTCCTCTGAAGGTTTCTTTCTATTGTCATCTCAGGGAGTTTTTACTTGCTACTGTCGCCCCCTGGATTGGTCAGTAGGGACAAATTAATATTTATAATGTTTTCTTTTCCTTATATTTTTCTAGCTTTAATTCTGTGAAGCTGCTTTGCAACAATGACCATTGTTATAAGCGCTATGCAAATAAAATTTAACTGAATCCTATTTTGACCACTAGAAATATGAACTAGAAATATGTATGCTAAGTGGGGCAGTGAGCATGCGGCCTTCAAGAAATGTCAAACAAGAAATCAACTAAATGTCTGTCAAATAACTACATTAAAAACATATTTCACTCAAAATCAATAATTAGTATTTCACCTGAGTTTGATTGTATGAATTTGTGAATAAAGGCTTTATGAATGGATTATACAAATGGTAGCGCTGAGTCTATATGCGACAGGTTTGTGATACCATGATTCAAACTCATACACTTTCAGTCATCCAATGCCCAAACCCAACCTTGCACCATCACGCTGTTGTATGAGTCTAATCATTTACTGTGCCTGATATTGCTTTCTGAAACATTATTGTGCTCTGTTATTAGAAAAACTATTTATACAATATCTATAATAATTGCACCACTAACAACAGGCTTTAAACTATTTCTATTTAAACATATATGTGCAGTACACAATTTTTGCGAATATAAGGTTTACATTTAAGCATTTGGCAGATACTCTTATCCAGAGCAACTTACATTTAATCTCATTATACATCTGAGCAGATGAGGGTTAAGGGCCTTGCTCAATGACCAACAGGGGTCTTCATGGTGGTGAGGTTTGAACAAAGGACCTTCTGACCATAGCTCAATGCCTTATGCCCACCCTATATAAATACTTGACAGCACTACAAAATGGCCAAACCACAAATAGTGCACTATATGGTAGCACAGTGGCTTAATGGTTAGCTCTGTGGCCTTGCACCTCCAGGGTCCGGGTTTGATTCCTGCCTCTGGTTATATTTACAATAAATACAGTGGTTATCACATTGATCATACAGAAGTTCCTGGATGGATGGATGGTGATTATGAATTGAAACAAGACAACTTTTATACATAATACCTTTTCCTGAAGTCTCTCCAGCATGGCAGCCATCAAGGCCTCACGGTTCTCCTTGTTGATCTCCATTTTCTGTTCAAGCTTCTCCTTTGCATTCTTGATGAAGTTGTTGTTCTCCTCGAAGGCCTTCTGGATGACCTCCCTTTCATGCTCTCTCTTCTCAGCAAGGTGCTTCAGCAGCTCTGCCTCCTGGAACTGAGCGAAGACTTATGACTATTAGTATTCTATAGTCTGGATATGATTATATATTTACGACAAAGTCAGTGTGGTCCAACACCATTTTTCCAGTTGTTCTGCTTTGGTTAGATAATTATCTTTCCAGAAGCAGACCAACAAATATGGATATGGCAGATGAACTTGCTGGAGCTCTATTATTGCGATGTCATTTGAGGAGGTTGGACTAAGGGTAATCAGTTCAAAATGGAGATTTCATCACTAGTAGTCAACCGGAAAAAAAGTTTGAACCAGTCTTTTTAGAACTGATTGAAAAAGTTGATTGCTCGAAAAGACAGAGGGAGAAAATGTGTGTCTGTGAATTCTAACCTTCCGTCTCTCCTCAGCAGCCTCCAATTTCTTCTGGATCTCCTCCAGTGAGGGATCTTTGCGGTGCGGCATGGAAGCATTCAGCTCAGGCACGCCATCAAATGAAGGGGGCTTCAGGATGACTTTAAACGCCTGGCCTGATGTACGCTTGTTCAGCTCAATCACTTCCACGTCCTTAATCTCACACCAATTCAGATCCACTGCATCTTTTAGAGAACGGTTCAAAATTGTTTTACAATATTACAAATGAAAAAGGTTCTCCCACCATATATCCCAGATTAGAAGGAAGGTACTGCCTGATAGCAGATAAGTAACTTTAATTCAGTACAAATCAGCCTACAAAAATGCACACTAGAGCAATTTAAAGCATGAACCAGTTCACAATGCGGACTTATAGTGACTGTGGAAAGCTGAAAGGTTTGTGTTTAGTGTACATACAATGGGTTGACTGCTACACAAGAGAAAGCTCCTGTACCTCTGCTATTGTGCGTTCTGATGTTTACCTTCAGCTTTGTAGGTTGGCTTGTCTGTAATGTCTGCCTTGATGCAGGAGCAGAATAGTGACACCAGAGGGAGCTCACTCAATTTGTCCCGATATGCTTGAGAGAGAAGAGACGTCAAAACAAAGAACATCTACAAAGTGGTTCCTTCACTTTAAAGGATCTATAAGGAACATACAGAACAACTTGAACATGCAGACCTGCAGAATAATGCAATTATATAATAGTTTACATACCTGCTAGGATCATACTGATTGTTTTTTTTTTACTTCATGTAGCAAGGAGAGAGAGAGAGAGAGAGAGAGAGAGAGAGAGACAAGGATTACATCATTCTCTACAAATGTGTTTAAGTAACCTTAAAGAAAATTTGAGATTGAGATTCTTGAGCCTGCTTTTTTTAAATAGATTTTTTTTCCATCAACACCATTGATTATATATATATATATATATATAGTGGATCAATCAGTCAGAAAAACCTGTCACACTAAGTGTACATTTTCTTTAAAGGAAAAAAATGTATCGCATTGTAAGCCATGCTAACAGAACATCCAAAATGTACCATACACAAAACTTCACAATGCTTCCAAGGTCTACAATTCAAGTTTTTTCCATTTCCATCATTTTATTCTTGGAATTTAGATTCCACAAAGTGTCTTAGCACTGCATGAAGGCTCAAATATAATATATTTATTATATTATAATATTTATAAATATTATATTGCAATGTTTCCCAAAGAGTGGGCCACGGCCCCCTAGTGGTCATTTATAATAAATAAATTAAATGTTTTTAATTGGTTTAAAAAAATCTTTAAGTATTTTCATACTTAAAACACAACTAGAACTAATAAACCAAAGCTGCATGACGTAAAAAACACATTATTCTTCATTTATCTAAGTCTCATGTGTTGAGTTCTGAGTACCCCTTAAAACCCTTCTTTTTTTTTTTTTTTAAACCTAGCAATTTTTGCATTACTATGTTGTTATAAATATCCATAGTCAAAACAGTGACATATTCCTTTTTTTCAGCACTACCTAGGCAATATGAAGGAAAAGAATTTTATTCCTTCATTTTAACTATTTAAACATGACTGAGCAAAAAATAGGTCACACAGGCAATGAAATAGCACATGATCATGTGTTTTTATGTTTGTTTTCCGTTGTTTATATGATTAATAACAACAACAACAACAACAACAACAACAACAACAACAACAATAATAATAATACAAGCATTTGGCGAGTTCAACATTTTTGCGATGTCATTCCCATATTCCAGGAGCAGTATAATTTTGCCTATTTTAAAAGTCATGATAACTTGGGTTATACATATGCACAAACCCAAATGCACAGTTTGATGTGTGAAGCCTCCATGTTATCAGTTAAAAATAAGTAAATAATGATGACAATAATAAAAAACAATGGTAATTCACCATGTCTCTGACATGGATCTGTGCAGCTCGAGTTTCAAGGGTTAAAGGTTTGGGTGGGCCGAAGAAGATTTTCACATTTCAAACTGGGCCTCAGCTTTGTTAAGGTTGGGAATGGCTGGTATACAGAATATGTGAAAAATTCCTTAGGGGCAGAAAATATACCTACATTAATACAAATGTCTATAACCATTTTGTACATTTGGTACCTTAGTAAAATAACTGACGTGATTAAAAGGCCTTCATCTAAATATTTTACCCAAACAGATGCATAACTATTAACAAGAACCTCATTACAAATGAAGCTGAATTTGAGAATGACTGATTACACTGTGATTTTGAACCACACACACTCATACAGATGCTAACCTTGTTCAACCGCCCACACACACAGAGTGCTGATTAATATCTCCGCTTCTTGCAGACGTAGCTGTTTATTTTGATGAGCCAAGTCTGGGAGGTTAATGGTGTCAGAGAAATACAGCACTGGACATTAGACACAGCACCACTTTTTAGATATCCTTAACGATATGCATCCAAAATATATTTTTTTAAGGTAGATTGTAAATGCAGACGGTGTCTGTAAATGACATAAAGAATCACTTCTCTTGTTACATACAAGATTATAAAATATAAGATTATTTTCAGTTTCCAATGGCAAAATATTTAAAACATACTTTTTTTTCCCTGAAGTGCTTTTAAACTACTTTTACACAATTTTGAAAAACACATTTCTTTCTTACAATTTTTCTTACAAATTCAAATTCAATCATTTGTTTCATGAACTCCTATCCAATCCACCATGTTCTGCTTGTATTAGCCTGATATCGACACCTCATAGCATACATTGATGATATTCAATGCTTCACAGGCATAACTATTAGGAGAAAAAGACTTGTTCCCTGTAAATTTCAATTTAAACATATAGCATGATTACTGGCCAAAATGGCACACAGGCACAATGTCAATGTCAGTTGCTGTAGTTAGTATCATGCCCTTCCTAGACCATAGGATATCAATCAGTAGGTACAACAAAAGAATAAATGTCCTCACCCAGCAAAAAACATCAGCATTGACATTTATATAGACACACAAGCAGCACTGTATACGTTATTAACAACTTACACTAGCAAAGACATTAGTGAATAATCTTCTTTAGTAATGTCTGATGCAGCACACCCATCAGACATTACTAAAGAGGTCAATCAAAGCTGAACACATATATATACATTAACATATATATTATAAAACACCTTTATGTAAACGCTTGTCTATGTCACTAGGGATATGTTTTGATACAGGTCACACTCACCCCCTCTTTTTGATAATGGCCGTGTTGGTTGTCCCCCGCTCTCCTGCTTTATCTCAGAGTTTGTACGTCCTCGGATACAAGAGCTCAGCAGCATCAGCAGCACTACCACTCTTAATGCATGACATCACCTGCCAACGCTGCTATTGGCTGAGGAGCACAGGGCTGTCAGAGGATGGAGGGAAAGGAGGGGCAGCAGTATAACCCAGAGACGGATATATACGTATATAAAGTATGTATGCGGAAGATAAATGTGATGTGTATGTTTCTATGCTATTTTGTTAGATTCAGATGAGCAGCAAGCTTCCCAAACCACTGGGTTTATTTATAAGAAGAAATACTAGTGGAGGAAATGCACTGTTGTTTTCATATGCCTGCTTAACACTGCACAGAATAAATTAGGTATTTCTCTTTTATGTAAGAAAATGAGAATTCATGCCAATCCATTTAAAAAAAAATTTATTTAGAAAATCCAGTTTTAAACTATCGACTCAAATAGACCACATTTCCACTATTCAGTTTTGGAGACTTTTCATGTTAATTAAATAAATTGCATATAAAATTTCTAAGATACAATTCTGAAATACAAAAAAAATAAGCTGCTCAAATGAGATTATGATGCATGCAGATGAAATATACACTACAAATAAAAAATGTGGACACCTTCTAATTCCATAGTCTTTCCTGATTTTTATTTCTTTCTACACTGTAAAACACGTAATAATCTCCTTTAAACAGTTGATATTGAGATGTCTCTGCTACTTCTGCTCTGTAAAGGCTTCATAACAGCTCTAATCCAAGGTGCTGTTAATTGGTGATTTTTGAGTCTGGTAACTCTAAATAAACTTCTCTGCAGCAGAGCTAAGTTTTCATCTTGATTTCCTGGAATAGTCTTTATGAGAGCCAGTTACATCATGGTGCTTGATGGATTTTGCAAAAGCACATGACAATGCTGTTCTTGCAAGAACTATTCCAGAACAGCTGACCTTTGTTTCTTAAAATAACAACTGACTGCTGTTGTTGTTACTTAATTATCTAATGTCATAAGTGTTAGTTCAGAGTTTTGACATCTTCAGTACTGTTCTAGAATGTAGAAAAATAATTTACTAAACAAAAAACATTGAATTAGAAGGTGTATCCAAAATTTTGACTAATACTGTATACGTATGCAATATTATGCTCAGTTCACTATCACTTTCTTATCTATCCATCCATCCATTCAGCCATCCATTATCTATACAGTTTATCCTGTGTAGTGTCATGGGGAACTCAGGGAATAAGTTGGAGAGCAAGCAGGATGGACTACCAAACTGTAGCAGGGAATAATTGCATACCAAATAGCACAATACAAGCAATCTGGAAATGCCAATCAGCCTACAACACATGTCTTTGGACTATGGGAAAAAAAATCCATTGAGCATGGGGAGAATCATCAGAATTATAGTTCATTAGTGCTTGGATACCATCAGGGTAGAAAGTTTTCTCAGCAAGCCAGAACCATGATTGGACTACTTCACGTCTGAAACGCTGGTCTTCCAGGAACTCCTTCAATGCCACAAACATGTGGAAATGGCTTGAAGCAAGGTCAGGATTGTACAGGGGATGTGGTAATAACTTCTAGCCGAGTTCTTGTAATGTGCAAGTGGTGTTGGTGAATTCCCACAGACAGATGCGTCTCTTCTGCAAGTTAGTGACAAGTTATCCATCGATTTTTAATGATCAGGTGGTCCACTGAATGTTGATGGGAACTGAATGCTCTTGGGAACGCCTGCAGTGGGCTTTGGCCGGGATCATCATTTACAACGACAACGTTCATCTGACAAGATGTCACTCTTTCATGTGACTGATCTATGCTGCAAAAATATCAGCATATAAATCTAATACAGTAAATCTATCTTTTGCCCTTATGTTTAAGTTTTTAAAACCTTGGAGTAGTCATTACACCTTTTAAATGATTTAAAATAAAAAAGCAAAATGATTTAATAGAGCAACAAAACGTAAAACGAGAAATGAGTAAAAAAGAAAAAGAAAAAAAGCTGTACGTTTTAATGGCCTAAAGGGGAAATATTAAATACATTTGAGATGATCCTTGTGCAGTACATGCATGCAGATTAGAAACCCAGCCCTGTTGATCTGACACATTACAGCAGCTATATTCCCATAATCTAGATGATGTCATCCAAATGTCTTTTATCGGTAGTGAAGAGAGAGAGAGAGAGAGAGAGAGAGAGAGAGAATCACAAACGAGAGTGTAGAACTGACAGTGTTGTTTCTCCACTCTCCACATAGATGCTTTAGATTCCTGATAATAATCCCTCCCTTACAGGAAAAATTCAGAGACAATAACTCATACTGACATCCTGAAAGTGACAAAGACTTGAATAAATGATGTTCCGTGACATCATGCACACAAAGCCTGTGTCACGCTTCATTATTTAACGGTATTGGCTCACAGTTGTAGTCTCCTCCATGACTGTGACTTAAAACTGAAAATCTTCTTCAGGATGCTCAGATGATGGTTTGCACAGATGCCAAACATGACTCACTCAGGTAGTGAGAGGGAGGAAGTGCAATCTGACATCAACTGCCTCTTTACAATGACTTCACTCTCTTGCATTATCGATTCGCTGGAGCAAATTGCATTGCAGATTTGAATTCGATTAAAATGATGCTTAAGTCATGCATTAAAAGGTGACACTGTCCTCAGTTGAATTGAAACCACATGGTAAATAAATCATTTGCTTCCTATCCCTATTTACAAATTATTATTGGGTCAGATCATAAAGAGAGAGAGAGAAGATTGAGAATGAGAACGAGAGGACTAAAGGGCAGAAAATGGATTTCTATTCCAGTGAGATTTGTAATTAATTCAAAGCATCTTAAAGAATGCTCAGTGTTGCTTTCTTTATTCATTCATTTATTTATTTATTTATTTATTTTCATGAATTTTGGTATTATTCCTGATTTATTATGAAACACACCTGAAATATGAGCAATTTATTTCTCATCACTCCATCTGCCTCTGATCCCTGACAGTCTTCATTAATATTCATTAGGTTACTAATAGCTTTCTTAGTCCAAGAACTCTGTCATGATTCTTATGGCGGCGACGTGTGTGTGGGCGTGGCATGATTGCAGAGGCGAGCTGGCGGTTCAATAAACTCTTTATTTACTTGAAATATAAACAAAAGTAAATAGGCTCTTTCCTGAGCATTTACGAGTCTATTATTTTAAGAAATAAACACAACTAAACATCACACCCATAAACTAAATTACAACAACAAAAGCTAGACGCCTGACTGAAGTTCGTCACCTGACCGAGGTACATCCTAGGAACTGAAGTCTTTCCAATCAAAGGGTGTTCACCCTTACAGTACCCCCCCTTTAAAAACGCTCCTCGTTACCGGAGGTCCAGGACTCCCCCCCCAATGTTCTCTCTTTGGCCTCATGACCTTGAGGCTGGGCGATGGAGCTGGCCTTGGGCCTCTGATTGCAACCTTCAGAGGAGCGGTGACGGCGACCTTGGCGCCGGACTGTAGAGCGGGCTGATGCGCCCTTACAAACAAATGTTTTGCATGCGAGTATAATTAGACGAAATCAGCTTTAACCAGCATATTCAGCTTTTTCAACCCTAGACAGAAGACAGTTACTGCTGATTCACTACTGTTTATATTTTCCTTTTTTTCATACACAGTTGTAGTTGGAGACAATGATTTTATACTCATTATGAGATGGAGGGTTTGATGCTGGGTGATTAATCTCACTCTATAAAAGCCCTATAAAATTGACACAACCCATCGTCTGATGTCCTCAACCCCACAGGAAGAACAAACAAGTCTCTCTGGAGTTCTATGGACTGCAAACTTAACACTGCACTCCACAGTCACATTTCACACTAATCTCAGAGTTAACCTGCTTCTCTCTCTCTCTTGCTCTACCTGGATATAAACATACTCTTGAGTCAAGCTCAAAGCAAAGTACTCAGTGCTCCTCTCAGTGCATGGACCTCCCTTTTGGGAATATGTCATTCATGGATGTAGTGGTTTGCACTTGAGGATGATGTGTCATGATGTGTCAGCAGTGCCACCGCCTCAAATGTCATTCTGAATTGGTCTGCATTTATTAAATAATATGGACGTGCATTGTTTCCCTGGAAGAATGATATAAAAACAAAAAACAAAAAACAGAGATGCGTTTTACAATTTAACAAGATATTTTCACATTCTAATGTGAAATGTTTCATGTAAAAACAAGAAAATATCTTGAAATAAAGTGAAAAGTCTTAAAATAATGTGAGAATAACGAAGTAACTTTATTATAATTTTATAATGTGAATATATCTTGTTAAAACATAAAATAAAATCTTATGTAACAAACACTTTATGTAAAAGTGTGAAATTATTATTGAATATAAAATAAAATGTAAACTTTTTAATAAACAGATCCCCAACACGTCTGCATACACAAATTGTGGCTATAGTTCCAGTAATGAAAATATTACAATGCAGCTAAGAACATATTATGATAAACAGAATGAGCAGCTCACCTCTCATATCTTCTAGTCTGAGTCGTTCGTTCTTTTGAATCTATTGCACCGCATAGCGCCTATGGGACTCGGACTAGAAGACTCATGAGAAGAACCTCTCAATTCTGCTCAATTTCCAGTGTAATTCTCTGCATAGTGTCTATGGAAATCACGTGACAAAAGAACAAATGATTCGGACTAGAAGACTCAAAGGTAACTACTCATTTCTGTTTCTTGTACATAACCTAGAGAGGTTTTGCAATGCTTTGCCCAGTAGAAAATAAATGAATCACTCGCTGAGCCTATTAGTTCTTCTGAGTCATGTTAAAAACTCGTTCAAAAAGAAGGAATCGTTGATGAACGACCCATCACTACTATCAACAATGAAAGTAGTATTGATAGCTTTTTTGGATATGTGATAATAAATTAAGGACAACATGATAGTTGCATTGAGAACCTGACAGGGACCTGCTAAGAAGTTGTATGAACAAACAATTTTTCCATTTTTACTCCATTCCCATTGCATTCTCCAATACTTTTAGGACACAGTGGGAACTTCGTCAGGGTATAACGAGGTCCTTACGGAAATAATTAAAAAAAAAAATTTTTTTATTGAGTTATTAAAAATACTCTGTGAAAAATGTAGTTTAAAGTAACTATTAAGATGTCATCTTAAAATCTCTAATAAAAACAATAACTAGATATTACATGCAGGAATGACATAGAGTGTATATAGATATATATATATATATGATTCATCAGACTTTTTTTTAATTTGTACTGTTCTGTGTCTAAAGACATAAACACAGATCTGCTGGATTGTAAACTCAGATTTTCATTATGCTTGCTTTCATTGTGTCATGATGGCATTAGCATATTTAATTAATAGTGCTCTATAGCTCATGGGTTAATTCTTAAGAAGTGAAATCTTTATTTTTCAGGCAGACTTGCTTTCTTTTCAATATTAAAATATTAAACAAACCAATATGTCGAACATGGACTTCATGGCTATTTAAAACTATATTCCAACAGGCTTAAATATCAAATTATTAATGTTGGGGCTCACTGCTTACTGATTACTGGGCAAGCATTATTGTTATGTAATACCTGATTATTGGTGTCACATTCAATTATTTAAAATTTATTATGTACTTTACAGCTATTTTTGTTTTAGAACTCATATCCCCTTCATCTGTCTCCGTTTGCCCCAGCTGGCTTTCTTCTCCCCCATGTCCTGCATGGTTAGTGCTCTGAGACACTGAGACAATCTGAGTCACTGCTTCTGAGCTGGATGTGACTTTTCCTCGCAGCCTGGGAGGTGAGATACAATCTGCTACTAGAGAAAACCTGCCCTTTTATAAATCACCAGCGCCTCTGCAGTGAGCATTACTTAAACCCTGAGGTGGTTGTTGTGCACGCCCCCTTGTGGTGAACATGTGCTTCTAATTGTCTGAACCAGTTATTCCCAAATTTAACAAGGCTATTACCTGAACTCAGATTACAAATGTGAGCAGTCAAATCACATACTGTAGAAGTCAGAGCTTGACAACCAGAAACAGGAGTTACACACAGAAAAGATGCTCTTCTCTATAGAAAAACTATAGAAAATATGCTTGATTTGCTTCTGTGCTTCATAAGTTTAGTCTTAATGTATTTATATTCTGTAAGATCTTTATATAAAATCTAAAGACAGTCAAATGGAACACAATAAATCTAAGTACCGTGTTACAGATTTCCAAATGCTAGTAAAAGGGGACAGCTTCAAAATGATTTGGACAATGTGGACACTTTCAGGACAATGGCAACTGCCAGAGTCCTAGAGAAACATAAAGTAGAGATGACGCTGTTTTGAGAGACGTGTACAGTGAAAAAACTCTCATGTCATTATATCCAGGTAAGATTCAGTAGGTTCAGTAGGTTCAGTAAATTAACAGGGCACATACACATTATGTAAAGTTTTATAAAACTGAATACTTCAGAGAGTAAAGGACAAGGAAGCCAGGCGAACTGCACATACATTCAACTTTATGGATGAAGCTGGATAAAGATTTTGCACATAAACATTTTTTTTGTCAGACCCTTAAGCTTAAAGGATTTAATAAAGAGAAAGCTATAACAGGTGCTGATTTGTACATTAAAACACAGGCGGTGCTGTAATGTTGCTTTAGTTATTCCTCAGCTAGTGTTGTTATGATTTTCAGAAAGGCCCCTGTCCCTCAGACAAACAGGAGCAGCTCAGTGTTAGCAGATACAAGGGATTCCTTCTGAGGATTAAATCTTGCTTTCTGCCCTCTTTATTAGGGTTAATGTGGAACAGATCTGCGGCTTATGGGTCACTTCCAGGAATGTGCAGTTATGAAAAGGGAAGCTTTGTGTTTGGGTGAAGAGAACAAGTACCCTGAGACCTGCTCTGCACATCATCTAGGGCACAGTGCATGGAATGAAGGACTTACAACTTGGTAATTTGCTCTTTCAGCAAAAAAACTAAAACAAAAAAACATTATGATTGTAAAATATCTATGTAAAAACCATATACTTGATTTAGCATCATCTGTGTCCTCTATACATATAGAAATATTTATACAGTATTAGTACATTAATAAATCATTTTTAAAACCCACGGATCGAAACTGCTTGTTTAATAAGTGGCAAAGTTGACTTTTTTTTTTTTTTTCATTTTTGCATAATTTTTCATACAGCTGTGCGTAATAGTTTGCACAACTGCATGAAAGTAATACGCTTCTTTACTGACAAGCTTAACCTGTGTAAATTCAAAAGCAAAGCCCACGGCCTGCATATTCAGTAATCTTCACTGTAATCATGCCGTTTCTTCTGGGAGTTAATTTTTCATGGATTTACTGATGTTTTGTCATTAAAAAGGGAGTTGAGGCAGGAAATGTCTTATCAGGAGCATGTAAACCAGCTGCTTTATGGTGAGCACAGTACAGTGCACTCAGGCTGTCAGGGAATTCTTTTTAGACAGACAGATACAAAGAGTAGCATCATACAGCATCTAACAAATTCCTTAGATAAGAAGCAACATTTTCAGATGCATATTTTTAATTTTCCTTTTAAGTATTCTTCCTTCTCTATCAGTTTCCATTATTCACTCATAAACTATGAAATGCCACTCATTATGTTCTTCCTGCATTAGGACTAGTTGAAGATAACAAAATGGTCTGACATTTGAGGAGCAAATGTCCTACAGTCTAGCATGTGTACGCTTATGAAAGGCTATGCTTGGAAAACTTTATCATCTGATAATGAAATGCATGTACTTTCAATAACTCCTCAAGCCCCTGCACCAGGTGTGTGGCAAAATGATCACATTTGGACTAGAAGACATAAATGTATCATTTTGATTGATTTAATTTGATTGATTGAGTATGAAATATTGTTCTCATCTTATCTATAGTGGTGTGTAAAGAAGACAGCCTACAGAGATATTTACACAGCATGAGTTAACACTATTGTGGTACGGGGTTAAGAAAAGAATTGATGCAAGGGGATTAAAATGAACGGGATTAAAACCTTCAAGGGATTACATTCACTTCCTAAGGTTCAAGGGGAAGTGAATGTAATACCTGAATCAAGTTCAATTAAATTTTATTTGCATAACGCTTTTAACAGCAGTCATTGTTGCAAAGCAGCTTTACAGAATCAAAGAATTATGGAAATACTGTAAGTTCAAAAAGTGTGATGTAATATGTCTAATTTTTAATTATCAGATAGTCCTTGATGAGCAAGCGGGAGGGGGGGGGGGGGGGGTAGAAAAAACTGAAAACTCCCTAAGATGGCAAGGAACCTTGAGAGGAACCAGAATCAACAGGAAACCTATCTTCTTATAGGGGATATCAGAAAATTATATCAGGTATCAGGAAGTGATTTGCGGTCAGATGTATTGCCTGGTACGAGGCTGGAAATTACGAATAATAAGTTGATGTGAATTCCTCTTTTGTTAATGAAGGCTCAGGTAAAAAAAATGTTTGTGAGAACTTCAGTCCTTAACTATTGAGTGACAATCCATCGCAGGTAAATACAATAATGATTGAGTATATTGATTTTCTTTGCGTTTGATGCAATATAATCTTATCATCTTTCATCTACATTTAGACTGGATTATACATGCAAATACATTGTGTTCTGGTTGAGTAAACAACCAGAGGCCTCTCTTTGAGATAATGGTCCTGAAAGGTAAACATTCCTGTGTATAAAGCCCTATTTAAGTGCACTTACATATGCCGGCTAGTGAAGGAATTTTAGATTAATCATGTGCTTTGCCAGGTTTTCTAAAGAGCCCAACAAAGAGGGTCTTTTATGTGTAATTCTGAAGTTAACACACTCCACCCAAGTCACTGAAACCTTTTTCCATCTAGACATTCTCCTCCCTCAGCCATTGGCCTGTTTATGGCCTGTGAGGCTTGGGAGTTGGCACCGTTGACACATGCTGAGATTCACCTCTTTGCTTTTTCTTTGCAAAACCACATGTCAACAGGGATAAGAAAGCCTCCTGCAGATTTGGACAAGTCCACTAGTGAAACACAGAGACACAGTCATTGGAGGACAAGGTCCTTGGCCCAGATGAATAAAATGGAAAATTCAGGGAATAACCCCTGTGCAGAGGTCTGTTAGTGTATAGTAAAATTGTTTCGGCCTCTTACAGTCTGGTATTCACTTAGAGAGAGATGAAGTGTTGTGTGACTGTCTGCTATAGCCTCTGCTTTGTCTTTGTGAATGTCAATGATCTTTTTTTAGTTCTGCAGAAAGCAGACAGAACCATGCTTTATAAGGACCGCACCTCTTGATTTAGGATACGTTTCCTCTCACTCACTGGTTTACATTCCTTGACATTTTTTTTTTTTTTTTTTTTTTTTTTACAAAATAAGTGTTAAGGTATTGCATACAGTGCTGTATAGCTGAATGTTTGTGAAATGAAGTCAATTTCTATTTGCACAACTGCATGTAGATATAGCACCCAAATTTACCACACACCAGACTCACACGTGTGCAGATTGAAGAAAAACACTCACTGTCTCAGCTTTTACTTAACCATAAAGCTGTCTATTTTATGAACATCCATATTTCCAGTGTTTACATTATCAGAGGTTAACATGTGCCTGTGTTCCTCTTGTTCCCGCAAGTTTGCACCCATTATACCGATTTAAGACTGTAAGTGCTAAGTAAAGGTGGCCTGCCTGCATTGCACTGCACACTGTGTTATTTCTTATATTCCATATTAATGACCTAAGTGCTGATTTGGGATCTTCTTGTCCAGCTCCGAACCTGCTACGATTTCAGCAATGTTTTTCTTACAAGGTAAACAGCCCTCTGAACCTGTGACTTCTCAGAGCAAGCAGCTTTCCCATTCTTAAGGCCACTGGTTTGACCTGACCAAACAAGAGTATGACGGAATCCATATGTCTCTGCTCTCACGTTACACCCCGAGACTGTCTTGCAGTATAGCCTACACTGCTTTCTATAGCACCACACACACAAAATAGATGTTTACATTTTATTAGCTGTTTAAAATGTATTTAATTTACTTAAAATTACTCTCTATTTTCCTCGAGTACTAGAGAAGCCCCTGAGAAATTTTTTATTTATGCTTTGTCCATGTCTGTTATTTAAAAATAGGTAATTTATGGCATTTTGAAATGAACCTGTATTTTGCTATAAGCTGTTGAAATAGCCAGGATGTGCATTCTGAACAACATAAACATCCTTTAGATCTCAGTGCTTACTATCATAAAAGAAAGCATACTCATCCTTTAATTGCTCTGTGCATCTTTATAATAAGCAGCACATGTGTGTTAAAAAGGTCAGTATTGATGCTTCACAGTGAGGGAAACATTAGAAGCTCAACCACTTGCTGTGATGTACTCATGTACTCAAGAAAAAAGATATATGAATAATAAAACACAATCTTTATTATTCAAACTCTAAACATATATATATATATATATATATA
>JAQQZT010000020.1:420628-437712 GCA_030068275.1 Clarias platycephalus | reverse complement strand
ATCATATATCATATATATGAGATGTCTCAATCAATTTAAGTTTATCACATGTTTTCAATAAGATATAGTGACTTAAATGGTATATATCAAATGGTTCAGATGTTGTTCCAATTTTGGGAAGCTCAGTCTGGTTCTCTACAGAAAAGTAAAAAAAAAAAAACTTCAGGAACTCATACCAAAGTTGATTTATTTGTTTAAACCAAAACTATGCTAAAAAATGTAACTATTTAAATTAAACATCTATTTGGACGCTACTGAAATTAACAGTAATATGGCTAATCACTTGAATTAGATCTTCTTTAATTTATATATAAAAAAAACTTTACATTATGCCAACATAATGTATAACATAATGAGAATTTAAATTAAACATTACATTATTAAACAATACTGACTCATAACATTTTAAATCTACATTTTAACCCAATTGAATTGGATTGTAATGACAGTAGACTGGTGCAGAATAAATAAATACTGGTGAAAAATAAAGGAAAACATGACGCATCTTGTATGCCACTGGACCAGGTTCTAAAGTTTAGAAGTGATGGAAAATGTTCTACACTGAAGCTCAGCTTGCCTTGGTGTCCAAATCATATTTCTTCTTCTTCTTCTTTTTGTTTTAGAGAAATGCTGAGCTGACTGCTCTTAGACTTATCTAAATTAGCGAAAAGTGAGACGGTGAGACTGTGGGGTAATAAAGCAGGGCAGTGCTTTGTGTATTTAATACATGTAGAATCACAGAAGATGATGAAAAAAAACACCTTCAACAGTCAATTCAATGTAGTGCAAACTGGAGATTTGGGTTTAAGCTGATCTTGGAAGCAGCTCCTTCTCTCTGAGAAGGAAAAAGAGAGAGAGAGAGAGAGAGTGAGAGAGAGTGAGAGAGAGAGAGATTTGAAGGGGGAGGCAGGTGTCACTGCATTTGATTGAGTGTATTTATGTAAACATGAGGAGTCATGCAAAATGCAAATGTTGTGTGTGGTCATGCAAAATCCATGTCTGAAAGCAACGTGTGGGGCAGCGCACTGTTGTTTAATGACCTGTCTTAAATCTGACTGAGCTTTATAGCCTCAGTATCGCTCCTGTTTATTTGGGACACTTCCTTAATAGCACCACTGCTGTGATCTAGTAAAAAAAAAATATATCAAAGTAAATCAGAATACCATAGTGACATGCATCCTGTGGGTTCCTGAACGTCTAAAATAACATTATAGCTTAAACAGTCCCAACAACATTGGAAAGGAATGGCTAGAAAAAGAGATCACAGATCATCCAAACTTTATTAGTGTACAGTGTAGGATCAAAAAAGTTGTGTCCTCTGTGTCAGTAAAGGAAATAGAATATACTTTACATTGCTTGGTTATCAACTGAAACTTTAATGCTTCCCATGAATTCCACAGTCAAACTGAAACTTTGAACATTCAGAATGAAAGTGGTAAAAATCCAGGAAAAGCAGAATCATGCGGTTACACAGCACATTTGATGGACTACACTCGATGTTGCAAGGCTTTAAAAACACAGTCTATAGTGCTGATATTAATAGTATGACTCTGAAGAACAAAAATATTTATCAGATTCTGAGACGAAGCAGAGTATGTCAGTTTGGCACATGAACAAATAACACAAGATACAGTTGAATGTGATGATGCTGTTATTAAAAGATTAAAGAGATTACACTTTAAAAGATGTCTGTTTGTCGGATTTAAGGTCAAGTTGTGTTGCCTGTGAAAGCACTGAAGGAGGATAAATACACATTCCACAATTTTCTTATCTATCGTCAGCTCTGCTTAGCTGCTAATATTAAACACATCCAACTTGGTTTTCATCCAAAGCCACTGACCTGACTTTTTCTCCCCAAATTCTGAATTCCTCCCAGTCTGGATGCTAAATCCAGGGGATCTTTAGAAGCTATTTTTGGTCCCCTGAAGTCAATCCAGGATATCAGTTCAGGTCAATTGTAATATAAATTATGTACGTATTAAATATCAGCGTGGCTGTAATGTGGTCATAGGCATGAGGGTGCAGCCTGAGTACTGTAGATATCTACATATCATGACCTCAAGCGTGATATTGATTTTATACAACAGTTCCTCAAAGACCATTTATTATCGACAGATTATAATTTGGTTGTTTATTTAACAGTTTTATTGCCCCTCCAATATCCTTCAACAACTGGCAGAACTAAATTACTGTGCCTGATGGAGCCGGCAACTAACAGTAAGTGTATTCTTACAGTAGGTGTTGGACTTACTTTATTTTCCGCTTTAGAAATTCCGCTTTAGAATATCAGCTCCATTAACTGCAAAGCTAGTGCGCTACGTAAGGTGTACAATCCCTTGTTCCACACACCAAGTAGTGCTCTAGATCAGAGGTTAGAGATGGATTCGGAATTCAGCCTTGTTATAAGCTAGTTAGCTTTGTAGCTCTTATTAGCCATAATCAGCAAAACACAGATGGTTCAAAGGCGATTCTGAATGACTTAAAAGCAATTACTAATTACTTGTGTGATTAAAAATAACAACTTTGTTTCTGAAAGTGCTTTTGTGATGAGTTTTGAATGTGGGTTTTGGCAGGCAGTTGTTCTCTCCTCAGTACAGCTTTCTCTTTTGAGATTTTTGGGATAATTTATTTGACAGCACTCTTCACCACCATCGAAACACCAGCTGAGGAAGATTTTTGATTGGCGGTGATCCACGCAAAGTTGCAGTAGATGTTTTTTTCCCCCCAAATGATATTATGAAGGTAAAAGGACAGTAACTGCACTTCTGATCACTCTCAGAAACCATTGTGAGTCTGATCCGAGGTTTTTGTGTTTTAATGAAATCAAAGTGGTTCCAGGCCATCCATGCCAATGGATCCCTTGTTGAACCACAACTTTGTGGCCATGGGTGGGAAGGGGCTCAAAGAGTGAAAAAAATGTCTTAAATGATAGAGATCTGATGTTTTTTCAGAAATGTTACATAATGCAGCCTTACATGCAGTTCCAGAGAATAAGAAGCAAAGTGAATTAGAGCTGTTCTGGAGACTCGTGGAGGGAGAGAGAGAGAGATCAGAAAGGTGGGGGAAGTGTGTGTGAGAGAAAGAGAGAGAGTGTGTGTGAAAGAGAGAGAGAGAGAGTGCATAGCTCCTGTTCGTCATCGCGCCTCAGCAGTAGTTTCATTCCCCCTGGACGCCACACTCGGTCACCATGTGGAGGCTGAAGTTTTGGATACTCAGTTTTGGCAAATGACAGAAAATAACTTAAACCTGAGCTTATGAGACCTGGATCCTCAGCTTTACAGAATGACGGAAAATAACTTAAACCTGAGCTTATGAGACTATTCGAAGGGACTGACGGAGAGGTCGGATTAGAACTTTACGGAAAACTCTCATTTGCACTCCGAGTGTAGAACGGACTGTTTAAAACCCTGAGCTGTAAATCTGTCCAGAACTGACTCTGTGGATCATGGCGCACAGTTCGCTTGTGTGTCTTGTTGCACTGCTGCTGCATGGATGTGTTTGGGCAGCGGGATCTCACACACCAGGCGCACACACTCAGCACCCGCGCGCCGTCAGCAGGCACAGGTGAGGACACCTACAGTACAGCACAGTACAGTACAGCACAGTACACCCCTGTAAAGTGGATAGAAACTTAATTGTCTGTCATGTAAAAGTGCAGCATGTAATTTTGAATATTTGAAACTGTTTTTAGTGAGAACTAAAAAATAAATTCTTAACAGTTAATGTATCAAATATTAAAACAAGAAAGACATGGAGGAACATGAGAAAAGAAAAGAGAAATAAAGGAAAATCAGTTGTGTGAGGAGAGGATGAGTGGAGCTGTAGAACATGTATGATAGTGAGGACATGCATGTCCCAAAAACTTTTAAAGAGCGTTTACACCTGTGTCACATTAAAAAAATGGATTCATGCATCTTGCAAGCCAAGTACTGTAATTAATAAGAAAATATAGACATTAAAACCTCCTGATTTTTTTTTGTGAAATTTGAAGCCAGTTTTACACACAAAAAAAATTTCCACTGCCACTGTACGTGTGTTTGGTAATTCTTGATTTCCTGAATCGTTGTATTAAGGGACCCAGTTGGATTATATGACATTGTGGTGATATAAAAAAAAAACAGAAAATATATAATAATAAAAAAAATAAGAACAGTATTTAAATTCATGCAATAAATATTTGGCTATTTATAATATTTGGACACAAAACACAACACAAGAAAAATGAAAATGTTACATTTCATGGACCCCATGCTTTCACAGTTATGAACCTCATGAATTTGAAGCTTTGGTGTGCAAGCTTCACACATCAGCACTTACATCATCAAGATGTAGCAGGTTAGCTGCAAAAGTGTTCACCAACCAGGATGGGAAATATCACTTATATGCTTATGCTTAAAATATGAATCTGGAAATAATGCAGAATATTACATCTTTAAGGTACAGTATTGAACATTTACTTTATTTGCAATTTTCAATTTAAAAAAGTACAGTAGTCTCAGATGCTATGAAATGTGTTTCATGTGCAGTACATTTTTTTTTTTTTTCATTTAAAACAATTAACTACACATGAACAAATTGAGGAAGCCTTGTTAAAAAAAAACACTAGCTCTAACTAAGCTTATTATAAAATTTAAAAAATAACATTATATAAACTATACAGGTGATTTTAGATAGTTCTTGAATGATTGTATAAATAAATTAGCCCTGATAAATGATTTTTGTTTGTTATTTTCTTGCCCTGTTCTTACAGTACTTTGCGAGAAAGGCTATTGAGCAGCACAGACAAGGGAACTATGATACTAAAAAAACATATAGAAAATTGTTATTAAGATACGATACAAAAGTTCAACATATTTTATAAAATACAATTAATTTTTAAGCCTGATTGCCATGAGGATAGATGAAATTCAGTATATCTGTGACTATTTATAGTCATCAATCATTTAACAGGTTCCACTCGTGTCAGCCAAAAACAAGAATCTGAGATGCTTTTGTCCCCACACTTTTTCAGATTTCTATCAGTCTGGTCATTCTCTTCTGATCTCTCTTATTAGCAAGGTGTTTCAAATTGCAGATTCTCTGCTCAGAGGCATTTCTTCTCCCAGGGGATCAGTGATCCCCAGGGATCATTAACTGAAGACCTGTGTCTGCAGGATTGTGTGCACTATAGACTGTATGCTGCTGCCATGATGCTGTCTCTATAGATAAATGCTGAAATGCGCAGGTGTACAGGTGTTTACGTTTAAGTGGATGGTGAGTGTACATCTTCGTTATTAAATAGAAAGAAGTCATTGATAAGGACTAAACTTACCTATTTATGTATTTACAAAATACCGTTATTTCTACTGACAGTATATTAAAATGCATTAAAAAAGTGATGTGGAGAGCAAGAACAAGTGCGGAACAGTTTGCTCAGAAGTTGCTAAGGGAGGGTTAAAAAGTCACCAAAGCTCACGAAATACACATCACACATTACAGAATACTTTTAGAGGAGTGTATTGAATAATCACATGTACTGCCCAACACTCTATGATTGAAATCTGTTGCAAAAAAGCATCAAAGCTATCAGTATTGAAATTAACATGATAGAGCAGAAGAAAAGAAAGTACATTAGTGTCCTTAGCTATACCCATGAGCCGAGATTTTCTGTTCTTTTTGAGAAAGAATGCCAATTCAGAGTGTCTGTTGGATCAGCGTTTTATTTTAACAGCTGTGTGAAGTATTATATGGTGAACAGTACAGTAGCTCTTAAGCTGTTAACTCCTCTCTCTCTCTCTCTCTCTCTCTCTCTCTCTCTCTCTCTCTTACTCTCTTTTGTCATTTTATGTGCTTGGGCCTGCGTTTGGGTCTCAGATGGATAATATGGACATATGGTGTTCATATTTCTGTAAATCCCTGTGTGTGGTAGAGACATGTGTAAAACCAGCTCTGTGATCCTTTATGACATTTACTGTAGATACAACACAACTGTCTTCTTTGGCAGAAGGAACATCTGGCAAGAGTCTAGGCTTAACACTTAATTGCATGCAGTCACAAAGTTTAGAGAGTTTGTAGCCTATACAAACAGGCTCTGGTCCTCTTTAAGGTCTTGGTAAGTGCGGTTTGTTAGGAGCTTAGGGAAGTGAAATAAGAACACTATTCCATGATTTTAAACGTAACCAAACTGAGTCCTGAAAGCAAAGGGAAAACAGAAGCTGAAAACAACAGCAGGACAAAAACAGGTCTTCTTTCGCAGAAATGGTCTTTGCTAAAATCCATTAATATTACAGGAAGGTGTGTAACAAGAATTATGAAACCTAAGAAGTGTTTAGTTATACTGTTATTTTCACTTGGCCGTATTCAGAGTTCAGTTCAGCATGTGTAGTGAGGAATTAATAGCTGCTAAGACTGTGTTCAGACATCAATAGTGGACATAGATTAAGCATTTTTTAAATTAACTTTTTGGATTCTTTTTCAAAATATCATCTGCAGTTCAGAGCAATATTACTGTAAAACTAGCACCACCGTATGTCACTTTAATGTACCCAAAATAAGTAATGTTCCGTGCTGCCATTCTCCATTTCCTTAAATCCCAAGATTTAAAAAAATAGAAAAAGAAAAGAAAATCACAAGATTCTGAAAAAAAAATCCAAAATAAGTATCAATCTGTTTAAACTACAATGATTTATGCCAATTTATTATGTTTTATTCAATCACAATTTTCCAGCAATGATACGCCAGGAAGTATGGAATATAGAATATGGAAGTTCCAAATCTGACGTGGGCCACTGACATCATTTACAAATACAATATAAAATAAGAAAAGAAGTAAAGTAATAACATAGAATGGTAGATACCGGTCTGGGTCAGATGGATAACCCAGACCCATGGTCACGAGTGTGACAAAGAAGAGATCATTTATAAGGCTTCAACAACAAACGGCAAGTTAAAAATTCTCATGATTGCTTTGCAAAGTCCATGAATCCTAAGTCGTTATCCAAAATTCAAAGAAATTGGTTAAAACCCCAAGGTGTGGTGCCACAGGTCTAGCTACAGTATGTTTTGGGCATAAAAAATACACAAAATGGACCTAAGGCCATTGTTAAATACTAATAATAATATTTAAACTTAAAGGATAAAACTAAGCTGCATGACTGCTTTATCAGTTTATCCTTTTTTCACAGCAGTACACACCAAATTAATCAGAACACTGATCTTATTTTGTTAAAAAATAATATGATAAAATAACCTGTGTCCATGCACACCATATTATTCATGAACAATTTAGTGTCTGTTTATGATGTATACAGAATTCATTGCTGGTGCACAATAAAAAATAAAAAAATAATATGATGTGCTAAATAAAGTGTTATTTTATAGGCTTCCCAATAATGAAGGTTGTTAAATATCTAATATATACTGCATTACAGAAGTTGTCCCACCGCTATAAGACATCGTTTTTAATCATCGTCTCCACACAGTGCTTGAGAGCTGTTTGATGGCTGTAGAATGTTGAAAGATCCAACCAAACTTTACTCAGTGTTTACTTTATTCTCTCCTTTTTAACCACTGATTATGTGTTTACATTTACTAATAAGCAAATATCCTTACTTTTATTATAGTTAATAATAACTGAGTAATCTCTGTTTTTGAATGTGAAGAGCAAACCGAAATGGGACTGTTCTAATACCTACATATGGGCACTAAGAATTAGATCAATAGCCCAATTGGAATAAAAATGCATAATGTAATGTAAACACCCCATTTGAAACAATCTGACCTGATCTGGCCTGTTCAGTGGGATTGGCAGGGGGTAAACCTTTGATAATCCATTCAGTAGCTACATAATCACCATTGAAACATTTAAATCTGATTGCATCTGCCTTCTTGGAATAAATATATTCTTTCTGCACATGTTTGCCCCACATGGCGTTAACATTAGGTGACTTGACATGTTTCAAAGATGGAAATTTTGCATACATTCCTGATCATTAAACTCCATGAACAACTCTCTCATCAGACTTTACTTCTGACTTTCATCCACTGGATCTCTGGCTGAGGAAGGAGCTACAAATGTCTCACAATTTATAAGTAGTAAAGCATCTAACCAATCATAGATGTGACTGAAACCAATAACTATAATGCAGAAGGTGGGAATTATCAAATTAGGTGGAAAGCTTAACATAACGTCAAAGTTCTTCTTATATTTCGGGAAAATTAATCTCTTAACAGAGAGCAAAGCCACTGTTGCTCCATCAAAAGTTATATTCTTATTAAATGCATTTGTGCATATAAACCCACATCTTATTGAGTTCATGTAAGCAGATAGAAACATTATCAAATGTAGACCTTCATTCACAAAGTAACTCATTACTCTGATTTTAGACAAGCTCTTATGCGTAATTGACAGATATGTATTCCTACGGAGTAAAGAAGAACGCCAACCCCTAATCCAGCAGATCATACTCAATGCCTAAGCTGCTTTGTAAAAGCCTTTATTTCAATGCTGAGTCCCGCACATCGATGGCCCTAAAGCAGGGGCCTGATTTTGTCTTTTAAAGAAGCTGTGACTGTCTCGCTCAGTAGGACAAAATCAGACAAGAGACCATCAAAGAGGTCTTAAGTCTGACCTGTATGCCTTTGGTTGACCTCCAGACCTTAGCCTTTCTTCTAAACAAAGCAAATGGAAAAATAAAACTTTTGACAAGCCTTTGAACACTTTGTATGCTTAATCAAGAAAATGTTTATGGTAAATTAACAGATCACAGAGGTCGCAGCTCCTAAGCAGCTGCTTATGTGGTCGAGTTAGCCCATGCTTATGCTTCTTTTGTACTTTGAGTGTGTGAATGCATTTAACATTTCCCCTTTAGAGTTTCTAAAGATTTTTGATTGCAGAGTTCTTAAAATAAACTGGAGTGGCTAGTGTTTATAAGAAATCGCCCCTGAAGTAGAATTTGCAGCATTGTGTAAATGTCTCATGTGAAAAAAATACACTTCAGTACATTTGAAATACATTAATACAACAAAAAAATTACAATTATTACACTTTAAATAATCAGTTAATATATAAAAACTATGCCATGATTTTACCTATTTTTTGGGATTAAACATTAAACATACTTAACTAAACCCAACTTTAACTTTAACGGTTTCGCTTGGCTTAACATAGCAGAGCCACAAACAAATTCCTTAATATCAGTTTTATAAGTTGTTTTGCAAACCTCAAACAGTGTAAAAAAAATGTTTTTTTCTTTTCAGAAAGAAATAAAATTAGATAGAGAAAGGGAGGGATTTAGGAATGAGTGATACAAAGGATATTTATGGATTGTCATACTGAGAATAGATATTTTGGTGGGCAGGGGCTCAAGGGAAAAAAAAGAAATAGTACCATTACCATTCCACCACGCCCTTATTCCTCTCACTGTGCCATATCTATCAACAGGAACTGGTGTGCCTATGTGGTGATGAAATCTGTTAGCTGTGTTATGGAGGATGGAGTGGAGACCTACGTCAAGCCTGACTACCAGAACTGTGGTTGGGGTCAGCAGTGCTCTCGGGTAGTGTTGTAAGTATTGCTCTGTTTGTGAGAAATATGGAGCACTGAGCATTGTCTTCCTCATGGTGAGGTCAAAATGTTCATAGAGCAGGGACTTGGCATACGAATATAAATTCAACATTGTTTTAAAAAAGTAGAAGAGGAAAAAAGAATGAATGCATCTATATTCAGCACCATAAAGTGGCGCAGGTATGAAATTATCACATTTTTTACATCTTATTAGAGCTTTTTAAAAAAAAAAAAAAGACTTTCTGATTTTTAAATGAAGCAAAAATTTGATGTACAGTGGAACCTCAGTTCACGAACAAAATTTGTTTCTAAATTCTGTTCGTAACCTGATTTGGTCATACTGTACACTGATAAAAAAAATTTCTTTAGGA
This sequence comes from Clarias platycephalus, assembly GCA_030068275.1. Classification (NCBI taxonomy): domain Eukaryota; kingdom Metazoa; phylum Chordata; class Actinopteri; order Siluriformes; family Clariidae; genus Clarias; species Clarias platycephalus. The sequence goes on along the minus strand of JAQQZT010000020.1, from coordinate 427,797 downwards.
ATTCAGTGGAATCTTGGATTACGAGTAACGTGGTTTACGAGTGTTCCGCAAGACGAGCAAAGATTTAGAATAAATTTTGACTTGAAAAACGAGCGTTGTCTTGGTTTACGAGCACCGAGCATCATGTATCACGCATGTGCCTCTTGTTTTGACGCCGAGCGTCACGTGATCACAACTCAGCCAATGGTTTTTCTTTCTCTTACACTGCAGAATTGTACGTACGTAATCGTCTCCCCCGCATGTACTGTTTACTATAACACTGTGACCATGTGTGTGTGTAAAACATATTTTATTTTGTGTTTGTAAGCGTGTGTGTACAGCACGCGTGTACTGTTTCTTATAACACATGTGTGTCCACGCGAGGAAGCAAAAGAAAATCTCAATACAGAGGTTAAAAAATCCATTTTCTTCCTCAGCCCATCGCTATGTGCGTGCGCGTAATTTGACGCTGTGCCGGTTCACACACTCTCTCTCTAACCTTAATGTGTGTGCGTGTTTGTACGCACACACATTAGGCGAGAGAGAGAGAGAGAGAGAGAGCGAGAGTGAGTGTGTGTGAACCGACACAGTGTCAAATTACGTGTGCGCATACACACTCTGCTCTCCACAGAAACTCTGCTCTGTCGCGAAGGTAAAGTGCTGGTTCACACACACATACACACACAGCGCCTGCGCGCATAAACGGAATCACTTATCTGTCTGGATTTATTTTTTAAAGGTAAAATGCAGGTTAATTTGTTTTATTTTTACTTTATATTTTGTGTTCATTATTTTTATGTATTTATTTTTTTGGGCTGTGGAACGAATAATTAAATTTTCCATTATTTCTTATGGGAAAATTTAATTTGGTTTACGAGTGTTTTGGAATACGAGCCCGCTTCCGGGAAACGAATTATGTTCGTAATCCGAGGTTCCACTGTAACTTGGTCTGTTTTTTTGCAAGACGAGATAATTAATTTTTTTTATAAATTTTAACTTGGGCGAGGTCTTGATATACAAGTAGTACGTTGTATGCTTTGTCTATTGAGCATCATGTGATCACGACTGAGCCAATGATTCTTCTCTCTCTCTCGCACTGTGGGATTGTGGGTATCTCAGTGCGTGTGCATCACTCGTATAGTAACATCTGTGCACCCGTGTACTGTTACATTGTGACCATGTGGGTTTCCTCTGGGTGCTTTGGTTTTCTCCCACAGTCCAAAGACAGGCAAAGGTATGCTAATTGGCATCTCCAAAATTGCCCATTTCTCGTGTGCCATATTATATATGGGCACCCTGTCCAGGATCTACGATGCTTCATGCCACGAGTCCCCTGGGATAAACTTCAGGCACCCATGACCATGTGCAAAATGAGCATAATATAGCAAGTGAGTGAGAGAGTCTGTTTGCTAGGACTTTTATACAAAACATTTATTGTACTCATACTATAATATCTTACCCAATAGATATAGGACATTCAGAAGACCGAAGTACAAGATTGATTACAAAATGGTAACAGAGATGGAATGGAAGTGTTGTAATGGTTATTCAGGTGAAGACTGCAGCAACGGCCCCAAAGGCAGCTCACAGATCAACAACGCTGGATCTAATACTCGGAATGAACAGAGTAGAGGAGAAGGTACAAATATTACGCAGCTGAACATGTGATCTGATTTTATTCATTATTTTAATAAAAAATAGACCCTTAATTTCTGGTTGTGTACAAATGAGTTCCATTTATCACTCTAATATACTGTAGTTATTGTGCTTATGTTACTTTTTTGATTTTCTACTTTATCATACTGATTTACTTAACTCAAACTATTTAATGTAGTAAGTGAAATTGTTTTTTTTACGATCTTTAACTCTTTCATTTGTCCAAATGTAAGTGGTAAATAAGATTCTTTCACACCTATACCTTTTTACACCTGGTATTAACCATCAATCTAGAGCGATCAGGTCACAAGCAAAAAGTGAACAGCTGTTTACAACTGGAATTTTACATTTCCTCCAGTGAGCACTTGTGAACTCGGGCATATTTATTACATCATTCTTCTGCTATAGTTTTTTCAGGCTGAAATCTGCTGGTCCTCTCATGTGCAGTACTTGTATGTACTATTTCAATGATTTTGTAGTGAAAACATACATGTAGGGATACACTGGACCCTGTTCATATCTACACTCAGTGCTTTCCACTGGATGACCCAGGAAGTATGTTAATGCTAGGTGTGAACAGGGCTTAAGGTTCTCCTCAGCTGCATTGCATACAATGGTTTAATTTTCTGCTGTTGTTGGAATAAAATATTAGCTACATCAAGTTTGTTGTGATGGAAAACAAAACAAGCTGTATCATTTGCAGTGACTTAGTGATTATGTTTTTTTTTAAAAACATTTCTCTCCACCATGTGGAATAATCTAGCAGTATACTGTATATTTAATACCATTTTCATGTAAATGAGGATGGGTTCCCTGTTGGTTCCTCTTAAGGTTTTTTCCTATTGGCATCTCAGGGAGGTTTTTTTGCCACCTCCACCCTGGGATTACTCACCAGGGACTATCTAATCATTTTGATTTATACATATTTACATACAAACTTCCATAATTTCTTTTGATTGTTAACAGCGCTATAGAAATAAAATGTAATTTAATTGAAATTGAATAATACAAATTCTGAACTGGAGCATTCATGGTTTGTTTAAATTCTCTCTCTCTCCCTCTCCCTCACTTTTCCCCTTAGAAAGAGGAGAGAGTGATAAAATCAAACAACTTGAGGAGAAAATTCAGGGTCTGAGTAAAGAACTCCGTGACATGCAGTCTACCTTACAGGGAGTGAATCAGAGAATAAATGAGGAGTCACGCTGGTCACAAGGAGTACACACTGGAGGGCAAAACCCTGCTGATGCAGCTCAACCAGAAATAAGGGAAACCATTAACAGCATTCAGATCAAGCTGGATTTGCTTGATAACATGACACAAGTACATGACATGACCCTTACCAGTATAAACAACCATCTGGTTAGTGGCAATACTGCAGGCAATGAGCTAGACAGAGGAAGTCAGTACAGAATGCTGAAGGATGAGATTCTCCAAGAATTAGAGCATCGCATCTCTCTGTCCTGCGCTGCCTGCCAAAGTGGTGTGGAGAGCATTCAGCAGCAGCAGCAGGAGGACAGGGAGAGAATCCGCGCCCTGGAAAAGCACATAAGTGTCATGGAGCAGCACCATAGCCAGACAGTGGAGGTCTTGCAGAGGGAGCTTGCCCGCTCACAGAGCTGCTGTGATGCCATCGTGGACATGGAGAGACGCGTTGGCGCACTGGAAAAGAAGGTTAGTTCTACTGCAGAATTGTATGACATGTTAAATGGACGCATTGACAAAGAATTGAAAGGAACTGCTGGGAATGCGGGACGAGGAAAAGTATCAGAAGAAAAGCTGCACAGCCGTCTGAGAGACTTGGAACGTCGGCTGAACGGAACGATGAGGAAAGCTGAGCAAAAATGCTCTCACATGGAGACCAGTATGAAAGAGCTAGTGCAAAGAGAAATCAGCAAAATACGGAACTCTGTCCTTAAGCAAAACGATGATCATGGCATGAGGATTTCTAACATTGAGCTCAATATGAGAGAGGTAAAGAATTCTGTGGACAACCACAAGGATCGCATAATTGAGTTTGAAAATAAGACATCTGTCTTAACCAACAAGCTGACATCAACAGTTAATTTGTGTGCAGAAGCATGTGCAGCACAGAGGCAAAAAAATAAGACAGAAGATATGGTTAAAACATTGGAGTGGAAAGTCATTGCCAACACGGAAGACATCCAAAGGTTTGACACCAGGCTGAAAGATCTCTCTTTGTCTGGTGAGTCAATGATGAACCGCATTTCAGACCTAAGCCACGATGTTCAGAAAATTACTGATCTAATGGGAGAGAACAGTGAGAACTCTAATAAGACTTCCACAGAACTGGAGATATTAAGGATTAACTGTGGAGTTTGCAGTTCTGCTCTGAGTGAAATAGAGAATGAACTCAGCAACTTGAGAAACGCAACCCTCAGCGGCTTTGAGAAATATCAAGGTGAATTCACCAACTTGGCCAGAAAAGTGAACTCTGGTGAAAGTACATGCTCACAGGTGTGCTCTAACTTACAAGAGGAAGTGGGCAAACTTAAAGAGGAAGTGGAGAAATGCCAGGGACAATGCAATATTAGTACAACCGACCTCAAGAAACACACCAATGATCACAACGTCATAACTAACACACTGGGAAAGGAACTCCAGTCCATTCAGGGTGAGCTCTTTGGACTCAAGTTGACCTTCAGTTCTGTCAATGACATGCTGAAGAGACTGGGACACACTGTTAAGAGACACAACAGCACTCTAACTGACCAGGAGAACTTGAAGAAAGAAATCTTTTTACAGATGGACAAGATTCAGGGCTTGATGGACGACCACATAGAGGACAGTCAGAAACAGTTCAAGAATATTTCCCACAATATTCAGAGATTCGAAAGCAATCTGTTGGTGGAGATGGGTGAATGTAAACATGCTGCTGACGGGCTGGGTAGGAGGCTTTTAAAATTAGAGAATGTTTGTAGCAGACTGGAGACACTTTCAGAGAACCTGCAGCAGATCAGGAATATAATAAGCGGGCATGTATCTGGACTATGGACTTGTGTTAATGGGCTTAATGCTAGCATTCTTACTCAGGGAGAGGCCATACACAACATTGAGAGTGTTCATTTGGAGAGTATCCATGGTAGGGTGAACACCGTCAACTCCACACTACTGGAAATCCTGAAAGAATTCCAGACCTTCACTGAACAGGACTTTATTGGTAAGTACCCTGAAATAATATAAAGAAAACTAGGGATAATTGTGTTGTGTGATACATAGACAAAAGCTTCTGCAATTAAAGCACAAGCAATAAGCAAAACACTTTGACATTTTAACTGTAAATAGAATAATGGATTCTTCTGTAACCTTGGATAAATTAACAATATATAGCTATCTTAAGAACTTTGTGAATAGTGAATCTATATTAACAGACAAAAAATTTCTCATGGGATAACTTTGTCTCAGTGTAACACATGTACTTTGTAAACAAATAATACCATGGTACAGTGGAACCTTGGATTGCGAGCATAATTCGTTCTGGAAGCGTGCTTGTAAATCAAAGAATTTTCCCCATAAGAAATAATGTAAACTCAGATTATTCGTTCCACAACCCAAAAAAATAAATACATAAAAATAATGAATACAAAATATAAAGTAAAAATAAAACAAATTAACCTGCACTTTACCTTTAAAAAAAGTAAAAATAAATCCTAACAGATAAGTGTTTCCACACACACACACTAACGGAAACACAGTTCTACTGAGAAAATAAACAAAAAAATCTCTCTAATGACACTTGAGTGCGCACTAACAGAATCACTGCTGTAGTAATATGTCGTTCATGAACGATTTGCTCTTTTGAACAAGTCTTTGACGTGACTCAGAAGAACGAGTAGTCTCGGAGAGTGATTCGTTAATTTTCTACTGGCCATAGGTTACAGTACAGGGGACAGAAACGAGTCGTTACCTTTTAGTCTTTGGTCCGAATCATTCGTTCTTTTGTCACGTGACTCCCATAGACCCTATGCAGTGCATTACATTGGCTCAGTTATGATAACATGACGCTCGACGTCAAAACATCAAGTGCATTCGTGATACATGTTCGTCTTGCGACACGCTCGCAAACTGGGTTACTCGCAATCCGAGGTTTCACTGTACTGTACCAGGGTACAGGTGCCATTAGACTACTATGGAATGTATACCCTGGGAAACTTTCTTATGGGGCATTAGCAACTTAATTTGGATTTTTTTGTGTAAAGTTAAAGGCACCTTGTGATGAATAATGAACAAATAGATGAAGATAATAAACCAAGCTAGAGCATCATGTACAAGAGAAACTTCATACCTTGGACCAAGATTCATATGATTTCTCTCTATATTGAAAGCGAGTGACTTCTGCTAAGTAACAAAATTATAAGAGAAGCAGATCCTGTACAGTCTCAAATCAAGCTTTTAGAATTGTTTAAACTTCTATAAGCTTGCATTTCAACCTCATGCCGTTTTCCATTTATGGCATTTATCCAGAGCAACATTTATCTCATAATACATCTGAGCAGACTAGTGGCAGCTTGGTGGTGCTTGGGTTTGAATATGTGACTTTCTGATCAGTAGTTTAACAACTTAAACTCTTAGATTTAAGAACTACTGTATGATGATGTAAACAATTTGTAATAGAAATGGTGTTTGCATGATTTATTCCAGGACATCCTGGACCTCAAGGAGAGCGAGGTCCCCAAGGCCTACCAGGTCCAGTAGGACCACCGGGCATAGGAGGCCCCCGGGGTATACAAGGGGAAGATGGACCAATTGGTCAGCCAGGTAATTAAAAGAAAACATAACCTCCATGACTGTTTTATTTACTACAGGCTTTATGTAATACTTAAATAAGTAATAAAAAGTCTTTGTTTTGCATGACAGGTCCAAGGGGTGAACAAGGTTAGTGTTTTAATCATTTTACATCATTAGACACAGAGATTAAACTCTTAAAGATAACTTAGGTATAAAGAAAGAAAATACTTTACAAGAAGTAAGACTTCACTGCATCACTGAACAACCCTCATCAAGCAGGAAATAGGATTACTATGACATGAGCACCGCCAGACATCTCTATAATGAGGGTGTCATTTTTACCCAATAGGTCCTCCAGGAGACGACGCAAATGTACCGAGACTGTCGTTTTCAGCAGCACTTACACAGCCACAGGTTGGCTCAGGCACCATTGTCTTCAACAAGGTCTTCATCAATGAGGGGATGTCTTACAGTCCACACACAGGTATATAAGCATGTTGCCAAAATCATTGTCTAGCAAAAACTATTATCTAGCATCTCAAATTTTAACAGTTAACTTACAGATTTTTGAAAGTTAATTGTAATTGGGCAGCACAGGGTCGCTGGATACTGTAGGTTGATTGGTGTTTCCAAAGTGTGTGTATGTGTCTGCTTGTGCCCTGCACCAAGTTGGCATCCCATCCTTCTCAGTTCAGTTCTCTTTCAATTCAGTTCAATTCAATTCAATTCAATTTTATTTGTATAGCGCTTTTAACAATTGTCATTGTCGCAAAGCAGCTTTACACAAT
>JAQQZT010000020.1:350629-373383 GCA_030068275.1 Clarias platycephalus | reverse complement strand
GCAAGCAGTTCGAAAAGATGCGGTCGGCTGGCGTCACGCGGTTCGGAGGAAACACGTGATAGTCTTCGGCCCTCCCGCCTGAGAGGTAGTAGTAGCCTTATTAGCCCCCTAGCGACGGGGAGGAATTGGCCATGACTAAATTAGGGAGAAAATTGGAAAAATCCAAAAAAAAAAAAAAAAAGATGTTCAATATGTTCTGCAAAGAAGATTAGTCAAAGATTCAGATATGTGGGTCGAGAATTCAGGATGAGACTTGAACAAATAGAAGTTGTGGGTGCCAATACTTAAAAAGTTTAAATATACAGTATATCAGTAATAGTATATCAGTACTATGATTAAGTGGGTCAATACTTCGGGAACTGACGGCGTCTTCGAGGAGGATAAAGAGAAGTAATCCAACGAGTAATTAATAAGAGGACTTTGTCCCTTATAACCCCTTCAGTCCTTTATTTTTAACATGTATTTTTATATAATTTTTTCATTTTTTATTTTGCCTATTTTTCATATGTATATGCATTTATTTTGTTTTTTTATATTTGTTTTTTTCCATCCTAAAATTTTCCTTTTCTTTTCCCCTCTCCTTATATCTGCTTCAGTGTATTTTTGTAGAACTTTTCCATTTGTACTCGTAATCATTTACCGTACACACTTTAACAAAACTGTCAAGTTTAAAAAGAAAAAACAATTGTGCATTATAATGATGGAAAAACACTTGAATCCACCCTTTTTAGGGGTATTGCATTCGCAAGCAGCCATAATCCTGTATGCACTGTGCAAACATACCTGTAGTTCTGTGATTTTGGTCAGTTTTTACATTGTCATCTGGCAGTCAGTGTACATTTCTTAATGGAGCTGCATTAAGCCTGTATTTAGCTTCTCTTGTGCAAGTAGCCTAGACGTACAGTACTGTAAACAACAGAAAATTTTTCAACTGTTTAAAAAGAGAAAGCGACCTGGTGTACAAAGTGAAGTTTCTGCCGAGAGCAACAGTGTCATGTTCATGTTAGAAAATATCTGGAAAAAAACACAAAAAGATCATTTCACTTTATAATTTGAAAAACTCGGGTTAAAACAATTAACTGTTCACATAGAAACAACTTTTAATTATCATTCATATACGGCATGAAATATGGCAGCAAGTCTCTTCAATATTAACTTGCAAAAAAATCCTGAATCTCTCTCTCTCTCTCTCTCTCTCTCTTGGTTACTCACTCGCTGAGTAGTTGTATGTGCATCTGTGCCAGATACTTGTAAAGGGAAAATTATGGTGAGTTTGCGTACTGTATATATGAAATTACGTATATAACTACATTTGACATTAAATTATTGTACCTTGTACAGAGACCCAAATTATCTTACAAACACTATAATTATTTTACATCTGGCATCACTGGTGCGTGCATTGCACCCAGAAATTAGAGGTAGCGTACAAGCAGGGAGGCGCTTTTTGTGCGTGCTATGGAATCTCATCCTGCTGCGCCCCTACTATTCGGGACAAACACTGTAAGTCTGTCTGGGTGTGTGGACAGACTGCAGGTGGACTGCGTGATACCGGGGTTGGGAGGGGTTTCGGTGCTGCAGTGGAATCTGGCGCTCTGACAACAGGAGGATCAGAGATGTGCATGTGAAACAGACCCATGTTCGATTGGCGTAAAGATTTTCATTATATCTTCAGCCCTCAGCCATGGAAACAGGGACATAAATACCTTTCTACCTTACCGTTATCAATTCCTACTCATAGAAATAAATGCATTGTCCTGCATGATGGCTAGTTTAATTATAATGAGCTGTATAAACAAATATCATTTAAAGTAGTAGCAGAGCACTGTCAGCAATTTCAGCTCACAGCGTTGTACTATAGAGACTGAGCAGTAATGCACAGATCATTATAACGCCTTGCTCAAAGTCCCAAAAGCAGCGCTACACGATCTGATCAGTAACTCAAAGGTTATTGTTCTTGTCCCAAGTTGCTATAATGTGACTAAAATAAAACATTTCTCCATAATCAAATTATAAATTCAAGAAATTATAAAGATACATCACTGAAAAAAATTGTGAGAAATAAAAAACTAAGAAATGCCTATGTCTAACACATCCAGAATCCTGATACAATAACCAGATTAGAAAGATAATGTCTCAAAACAGGTTTATTTCCTCTGTACTCCAAAATTCAAGATTGAATGTGATAAGTTTATTTCCCTTTTATGGGACAGAAATGCAACAAGAACGGCACCAAGAGAGACAGAGGCTCCAAAAACAAAATGGCAGCCAGACAGGCACAAAGCCAAGCTGTTCTTATTGAGGCCTGTGTAAGAAGGGAGTCATTCAAAATGTTCTCACCTCTCTATATTGGGGAGGAAAAGCTTGCTAACCAGGATTTGCAATGACATTTCTAGTGAATAAAGGTGCAAAAGCACTTTTTTTTAACATTTACAGAAGACTTCCAGCACATTACTGTGATGAGCCTCCTAGGAAGACTGTGTGTCCATGAATGACGATCCTGGTGGAGGTGGCTTGGAGGCCCACTGCATTCACTCCTTGCTCGCTTGTGAAAGAGACAAATCTGTCAATCATTCACCAACACCACTTGCACATTACAGGAATTTGGCAGGAAGTTATTGGCACATCCAGTCCAGTCCATACACTTCTGACCTCACTTCAAGACAATTTCAGGATATACTGACATACTGGCATACTGAGAAAACGGTCTACATTGCTGGTATCAAAGCACTAGTGAAACGCTGGGATAAGTGCATTAGGTCTTACTGTGGTGCCACAGTATATAGTAAATAGTTGCCCTTTATACACTATTGTTGCAGCACTGAGATACAGTATATTTATTACATTTACAAGTGACCGCCCGAGAGTGCCGCCAAGAAATAAAATGTAAAATTTTTCGTGAAGAAGAAAGATTGGAAATATAATCCCTACGACAAAACTCGTGGCGAATCGCAATGAATTGTACTTACGGCCGCCTCACGAAACCGTGTAGGTGAGATAGGGGTGTAAGACCTCCAAAAAGCCATTGCCGCCAGTGTTGCACACTTCACACAATATGATGTAATATAGCTGATGTCACCTTGGGCCATTAATATTTGGCAGGTCAACAGCTGACCCGTTTGAGATGTCAAAAATCCCTCTACAATTTTGCATCCTCAGTGTCTTTAGATCACACAGACCTGGTTTGGTGGCATATAAATTCCCTAGGAGAAGTACATCAAAATCCATCAGGTGCGTTTTTGGCAAATGACACAAAATAACAGACTTAATGTTGAGTTGAGCCCATGACATGCAAAAGTTGCGAAAGCTGTTCGGCTCAATGAGCTCTAAATGTTTAAATGAGGCACTCTGTATTTAAAAATAATAATAATAATAATATATATATATTATTACACTCCAATAGTTGATTATGTTGCTGAAGACATTTCACAAACCACTGCCTTTACAGTGTTATGAAATATTGATGACAACAAGAGCTAAATAATGCATGCCTAATGAAGCCAAGGCATGATGCTGATTGAGTAGAAATGTGTTACATTACTGTGATCCGTCAAACTGAAATCAAGATTAATAAACCTGTAGAAAATGGCTGCAATATTAAAAGAACTAATATGCGTGACTGGGCTGTACTCTTTGTATGCTTGTGTTTTGCTCTGTAAGGCTCTCTCTAATCACTGCAGTCTTGAGTGTAGGTCTTTGAGTCAGGATGGAGGTTTCATCTGTGGACATCTCTGATTTTCACTGAAACATACTGTAGGGAAAACAGGATAGGAGGTTGCAATAGCGGCAAACAGAATGGTCTCTTTCAAACATAAATTCATAATTTATCATTTGGAACGGCTTTCACAACACAACAACCTGCAAGGGGTCCTACTGATGCCACAAAGCTGCAATGTCTTGGATATAATCAGAAATATTTATCACTGCTTATTAGAAAATTATAAGAAACAAGGTGATACTCACCTTTTTGGTATAATGCAGGACTTATTGGTCTGTGCTGACTTGTTCTTAGCGCTCTCCTTCTTATTGCGTAATCTCCTCGTCTCGTGCTCTGTTGTATATGCTGCTATTCAGTTACAATTGACCAGTTCCAGGAAATCATGTGCGTGTGTGTGTGTGTGATTGTTTTTACATGTCGAAGCACAGTTTTACTCTCCAGGCTTTCTCGTCAGAGTGTGGATTTGACTTCCACATAGCACTCAGTGTGATCAACATGATAATGAGCCATTACAAATACTGAGAAATAGACTATTACGGCAAGGTTGCACTTATGCGTTGTCTCAGTAACTTTGCATTGGTTCAGTGTTGTGCCTTTTTGCAGAGTTACATAACCAAACCACATGAGCTTGTGAGAGGGGAAAAGGAAAGGCTGGGTCGCTAAAGGGACAGAACATTAACTGTGTGTAAGTACTGGGTTTAGACTTACAGTAATATTAATTTTCTCCGCCAGCTCTTACGTGTCATGGATGTTTATTTTATTCTGCTTCAGAATTTCCCACCACTGCATAATGAGGATGTTCAACCCAAGTACTGCTTGAATTCTTTAGATATTGGCTTTGACACCTAGCCTCATTTCCTAGACTACCGAAAAATAAATGGGACTTGCTCATCGGAATTTTGTCAGGGAAAATTCCAGTGATTGTTTTAGGCCTTAACCATTGATACATGGCCTGGATGAATGATATGATTAAAGAAAGGTGTTCTGCTCTGCCTTTTTTTAAGAGGTTTTGTGCACTGACCTGGTGCGTTGTTCATTCGCTAAAGGTGAAATCAGTGATGAAGTGAGTTTCAGTGTCCCTGAGATATTTTCCATTGCTGTATAAGGTCAAGCTGCGGCATCAAATCTAATTGCTCATGTTCTGATTTTAATGCACATTCAATGTCTGCTCAGACCTAATTGAATTCCAAATGTAAGTGTAACGTCTGAAGGAAGAGAATGTATCTGTAGCTACTACTCATATTTGATTGTTAAACATGAGGCATCACACATTTGTTCCTGTATAATTAGAATATGCTGTAGTTTTCTTACGGTGGAAACAAGAAGAGTTGGACTAAAATTGACTTGTACAGTAGCACAGTGGGAATCCTGCAAGCCATCAGAAAAGAAAGAAGGCAATCTAGTGATGCAGAATAAATGAGAAAAAAGTGATGGCGCACAAATTCCTTGGGGTTGAATTTTTGTAAAGATGCTTTATTCCATTCCCAATCAGAAAAGGTTACTTTTTCCCATTTCATGGTTTTAGCATTATACAATTCCTTACGAAAAAATGATCCGATACACTACATAACACATTGCCACTAGGTTACAGAACTGGCAAAGTAATTGTACAAAGAACCGCCTTCTTTTCCTGAGGTGTTTATTGATGCTGTTTAAAATAGCCTGGGTAGATGAAATGGCTTTACTGTGACTATAAATCCAGATGACCTCTACAAGCGCGAATGCTTTGACAATGGATAAATCTTTCGATGGAAATGGAACTGAGAAGCCTTTAAATCTGACCCTGACTGACATGAATACTCTGATCATTATTTAGACGACTTGCATGTTTAACAGAGAGAAACATTTCTCTGAAACGGTACTGTTTATATAGGAGCGTCTTGAATCAAAGGCAATGCAGAATTAATAAACAGTCCTCCAACTCTTGTTTCTTTTATTTTCTTCCAGATTCCCTGTAGGTCAGCTCAACCAGCTCCAACCCAGCAGCCATGGCAGATGACGCAGACATGCGCAATGAGCTCTCGGACATGCAACAGCGTGCCGACCAGCTGGCCGATGAGGTGAGGTTGCACAGTGCTGTGTATTAATGGCGGTTTTGGCGGATTAAGTTATCAGTATATAAAATGGTGGAATGAGTATTTTCAGCATTCATCAGAACTGTGTAATGAATGCTTATTTCAGTCCGTTCAGCCATTTCAGGGTTCAGTTATAAATTATGTTAGTGACCATAAAAGTTGCATTGTCCTGGTAATTGCAGTATGTGGCAGTTCTTTCCTTTGCCACTAGAATGCTTCAGGATGTCAGGATGCTTCAGGATGTTTGCTATCTGGCTACACTTGGAGACGCTAGGTGAAATAAAAACATTGCTGATATTTCTGCTTCTGTTTGCCAAAATTGATGTGGCACACTGTATTTATGAGCAACATCAGCCTAATCTCATGGGAAATTAGTATTATTTGAGCTTGGAATGAATGCTAACCCTGTCAGAATGCTACCAATGCTCCTTTGTTTTCAATATACTGTACTGTGCAAAAGTTCCACATTCCTTCATATTAAATGAAATTAATTGGAACAAATGCTTTACTGCAACAGGCTGAATTATGCCTAAAGATACAATTTAAAAGTAGGTTGTTTATGTAAAAACCTCAGCAGCAACCTCATTTCCCCTCTCGTTTGATTGAATCACTCAACATTATGCATCACCATTATTTACAGTAGTAATCTGTCATTATCTACACCTGTTTCTCACTGGTTCATGCCTTAAGTTAGATGTTTTATGCTTGAAAGGTTCAGAGGTCACTGAATAGATGAACAGACAAAAACATTTCTCTGAAACTGCTCAGGTACAGGGACTGGACTGAAAATGAGAGACAAAAACTTGACAAAAATTAGAGGCAAAAAGTTCTTCAGGAAGCCTGGAGAATGATTCCTCCAGACTAAATAAAAAAATAAAAGAAAGTCTGTCTCTTTGAAAGCAAAATAGAAAGAAATGAGGGGACTCAAGACCTTTGCCCATTACAGTACCTAGTACGTACATTTTAAATAAAAAATATAATGTATGTTACTAAAATAAAATGCGTGTATGTTTACTAAAGTATAAATGCATGTATGTTTATTTAGTGAGCTTATCTGCTGTATTTTGGGGACCAGCCATGGTCAGTGGTTGAAGAGAGAGAAAAAAAATAAGATATGTCTACAGGGATGGAGGGGGGATACAGGATCAGCACTCATCGTGTATCAGTTGCTTCTGTTACACCGCCCCCTGACTGTCGACGTTTTAAAAATCTTACATAGAAATTCTAATTAAAAAAAAAATGTCAGCATATTTGGATATTTAAGAGTTAGATTCCTAAACATGTGAGCTACATGATTCTTTAAATAGCATACGTGGTATGATGGTAAATGTGTAAATACTCACATGATGGTAAATACTCACATGATGTCTTTTATTCACCTTGACATGATTTCAATGTCTTAGTTTATTATTATTTTTGGTAAATTAATGAAGAATTTCAGTAACTTAGTTCTGTGAATAACTATTCGCTCATTAGGTACCATGGACTTCTATTCTCTACTGTGCTTTTCCCACATATCTCAGCTTTTAAAGATCTTTATTTTTAATTCTTCCTCATGAATATAATCTTTTCTATATCTCTTTCTACAGTCACTGGAAAGCACTCGTCGCATGCTTCAGCTAGTGGAAGAGGTAAGCCATATACAGTATACAGATTACAGAATATTCTAAACAATAAGTATATATAGTATGCTATTTATTGAGGAGAATAAAATATGGACAATAACATTTTAAAGGGAAAACTTGAATACAGTATTGCTGTCTTTTATCATTAAAAAATTTATAACAAAAGAATTTGAAAAACAAAAGACCACTATCGGAGGCTGAGGCTGCATTAACTGGCTCTGACCAGCACCAGTTTTTTGGTCAATACGTCAAAAGCAATTATTGTTGAGTAAAAAGCAAGATTGTGTTAGTGTAAAAGGGTAGAAAGTAATTACAAGATGTAAATTCAATTGAAAACCTCAAACTGATATTAATAAGAACTGTTGTGCTGTTACATGGTTTCCTTTTACATTTCTGTCTGCTGAACTTAGTGTCCAAAAGCATACGTTAGTCTTTCTTAACAAGGAGAAAGGAGAGACAGCGAGACTTGGATGACTTCTCTGCTACTGTATATAGTAAATGTCTCAATGTCATGTTTATAATTGGTGTCTATTATACTCCTAATGCAGAAACGAGAACATTGCATGACCTCTAATTGGAGGAACAATACAAACAGGACAAACTGTAGCTGATAAAGAGAATGTGACTGAAAATGGACACATACCTGCTCTCAGTATATAATTATTAATTTATTGATGAGAACTAGATAATCTGGGTTCCAATATGTGCCATACATTTTCACAGAACAGACGCTTAGCTGCTAATTTCAGGTCTTCTAGAGTGGGGTGGACATGCTGACACTGATGCATTCACCCCCAGGGAGTTTACTTGCTGTGCTCCATCTCAGCCTGATATATGGCATTATACAGCCTCTTGATTATAGGAAACATTGATGCTGCTTCCACTGCAAATGCTGATGCGGCTCCTCTTCCTATTTAAGCTCAGGCACATTACTAAACATTTCCAAACATTCCCAAGATGCACAAAGGCCCAGTGAAATCAGTAAAACTCTCAGTCAAGTATTGAGTGTATATGAATGTCTGTGGCTTAGCGTTCATAAGCTCACCATGACATAGTCTGTAAGTCTAAAGAATACAACTGAACAAGTAATTTAAAAAAGACCATGGGTGCCTTGTTAAAAAAAAAAAACAGATTCATTGTACAGTTCCATCCATATTTTTCTGTCTATAGCTCGATTGCTTCATGTCTTTTTCAGATGCGGAAAAGATTATATAATTATAAGAACAATAAGAAAAAAAATAAGAAAAAAATTACAGATTTCTCAGATTACGAGTAACGTGGTTTATGAATGTTCCGGAAGACGAGCAAAGATTTTTAATAAATTTTGATTTGGAAAATGAGCGTTGTCTTGGTTTACAAGCACCGAGTATCATGTATCTCACGCATGCGCTTCTTGTTTTGACGCCGAGCGTCACGTGATCACAACTGAGCCAACGTTTTTTTCTCTCTCGCGCACTGCGAATTGTGGGTAATCGTCTCCCCTGCTGGGTCTTAGTGCTCGTCTCTCACTGGTATAATCAACATCTGTGCACGCGTGTACTGTTTACTATAACACTGTGACCACGTGTGTGTAAAACATATTTTAGTTTGTGTTCGGAAGCGCGTGTGTACAGCACGTGTACCGTTTCTTATAACACACATGTGTGCGCAAACATTTTCTTCCTCAGCTCATCGCTGTGTGTGTCTGTGCGCGTGTGTGTGTGTGTGTGCTTGTGTGCGCGCGCGAGCGTAATTTGACCCTGTGCCGGCTTGTGTGTGTGTTTGTTTTACACACACACACACAGGCCGGCACAGTGTCAAATTACGCTCACGCGCGCACACAAACACACACACACACACACACACGCACACGCGCGCACAAACATTAAGACAAGAGACACACACTCTGCTCTGACACACACAGAGGTAAGGTGCGGGTTCATTTGGAAAGAAAGAAGGCAGTGTGTTTGGTATCTGTGCATTCGTTACTGCTAATATTTATCCTTCACCTTCCCTTGAGTCCAACTCATACTATAATTCTGTAAACCTGTAACCTGACATTTCATAATCCTGAATCTTTCCTGATCTCAGTTCATAAAAGAATCCTGTAACTTCTCTCCCAGTGATTGTACCTCATCTATGTTTCCACTCTTTCCTACTTTCTTTCACCATCATCTGTGCCAACCTCTCCATGCCACTTGGTGCATAGAGTAAAGATGCTGGTATCAGGACTTTGGTTATGCTGGATGAGCAAGGAGGTAAGTTTAAACGCTTTACAGATGGATAATGAAATATTTACTTACATAAAATCTGTATTTTGTATTATGCTAGATGTTAAGTAATATTAAGAAATTTAACTTAACTGCCAGTGATGAAACAAACTGATGACTTACAGTAATGAACAGATCAATTATTCATTCATTATGTTTTAGGCTGTTTATTCACTGTTTTCCTTTCGACTAACATCTTTCTGAATCTTTTCTTACCCTTGGTTCTTTTGTCCTTTCAGTCTTTTGTGCTTCTTTACTCCTAGATGCACACTAACAGCAAATAAACATGGCCTCAATTAACTTTTATATTCAACGTCTGGTCAGTGTTAAACTGTACCCTTGGTCGAGAAAATTTTTAAATGTAAAGAAACTGAGTTTCTTTCTCTGTGTGGGGAAAAAACGATCGATTTAGCTGGTGATGACAAACATCACTCTTTTCCATGAAACACTAATTTCTGTTTTGTATAGTCCCTGGTTGTGTATCAAAACCTTGCTATGTAACGTGGTAATCTGGTGTATGGTAGTCCTCATATCCAGTATCTTTGCCTTGAGCCTTAATTAAGAAACATGAGCTTGGAAGAAAAAAATTGGAACTGAAAGACTGATTCAGTAAAATTGTATTGCCAGTTTAAACATTACGTTCTCATAAATGCAAATGTTTCAAATTCTCCATGGGTTCAGTTCATGTTTTGATGATAGATTTTTCTTGTGATGATTTTAACCTGCACAAAAAATGTACTAGAAACATCTGGGGGGAGAACGGCTTCAAAAACCAGGGATTCTACAAAATCGGACAATGGTCCTGGACTTTCTCCTTTCCAGACCTTTCCACAGTCTGCCTTTCTTCTTCTTCTCTAGCAACATATCTAACAGTGGAACTGTAACTGCATTCCCACTGATCACGCAGCCACCTCCGCCATGTTCACGCCTTACCCCCACCCAGACAAATAAACTGTGATTTACACACACTGTTTTAGTGAGACTCGCGCACTCTGACTCAGTGTGCCATAACCCCTACATTGCGGGGAGAGATTTCTGTCCTGGGGTTTAATTAAAACCATGAGAGCTATGCAGTGCTGCTGGGCTACACAGCTTCTTGTCGTATACTGCTTTTGACCTCAGAGAGCTGTTATAATACTCTGTGGACATTCCCATTATGCAGTACAGCTGGTCAATTTTTTTGTTCTCAATACCATAATATGATTGAAATGTCTTTATGTACAGTATGGACATTATTTTCACTCAAATGCATGCTGTCCCCACTAGATAAGCCACATCCAACTTGATAGTATTCATTTCTCCAAAAAAAAAGAAAAAGCCAATAAAATTCATTCCACTGCTGTCATCCCTTTGTCCTGACCAGAACAACTCGATCGTGTTGAAGATGGCATGAACCATATCAACCAAGACATGAAGGAGGCCGAGAAAAATTTAAAAGATTTAGGGAAATGCTGTGGCCTTTTCATATGTCCGTGTAACAAGTAGGTACTGACCATGTGACGGAGGGGGTTTTTTTTTTGCGTATGTGGTGGCGTCCGTTTTTTTCCTCCTTTGTTTTCCTTTTGTCACAGTGACTGTCTGAAGTTTTTTTTTTTTGTCTTCTCTTCTTTGTCTTCTCTTTTCTCTTTTCTTTCTTTCCTCCCTGTCTTCTTCTGACGTGCTTCGTTCTGTGGGGGATAAATTGCTTGTTGTTTAATCAGAACAACTGGAGCGCATCGAAGAGGGGATGGACCAAATCAATAAGGACATGAAGGATGCAGAAAAGAATTTGAACGATCTAGGAAAATTCTGTGGTCTTTGCTCCTGTCCATGTAACAAGTAGGTGCTGCTTGCCTGCCTGCCTGCCTGCCTAAAAATATTAGAACATAAAATAAATACCCCCTAGAAATCTAGTAGACCTAGCAAGCAGTGACTGAACTCACTACCCACGCTCTTCATCATGACCTGCCCCAAAGGAAACAACAAGCATGAGCCGCTGGTCGTGCACACACTTTTTCTCCCACACATACACACACAGCTGCCCTGCAGACTTGACTCTGAGTCCTCTATTAAGCGAGAGCGACTATCCACCAGATATATGAAGTAAGGCATGCTGCACTGATCCTAACTTTGCTCTGAGAACCGCATGCAGAGATGAACAGGATGGTCCTTTAGAAAACCTTAGAGTTTGACTTGTCAAAGAATCCATTAAAAAAAAATTAAAAACTGTATGGATGTGCCAAAGAAATGCAGTCATTTTGGTGAGCTTTTGGTGAGTTAATTAAAATAAAAAAATTCTGTCATGGCAATTTTTCCTCTAAATTAATTATTATGAATGAACAAATTCATTAAGCATCATAAGCTGACCAAAGTAATAAACTATTTTCCATGCAAGTTTGAGAGCACATCCATCAATGCCACTGGCTTGAATAACAGCATGTCCCTGAATGCTCAATGCATGTTGATGATGCAACTCTTGCTATTAATGAAATTAATGCTGCCTGTTAAACCTGATGCCTAATGACCTTCGCAATGCTGAAGACTGACATATATTGTTTCTCATTAACCACATTCTAAGTAGCACAATGTTAGGATTTAACACATGAGTGGTATGGGATAAGAAGAAGAAGAAAAAGAAGACTGATGAAAATTTTGTGAGATGTGTGAGCATGTGCGGTGGAGAGAGCCATGTTCTTACTGGTAGCCCCCAGGGGAAGAGCAGGCCAGATCTAGGTCAGGCGGAGAGGACTACACTAAACGTCTGCTTTAATTTGATTATACTGGCCTTGCCTATTCTATCATTCTTATATTTCTAATAAAAAATATTCAAACTTTTGATGATTTATTTAAGAGATAACCTGACCCTAATTAGGAATAAAACATGCAGGCTGTGACACAGCCACATAATGACTGCCCTGAATTTTAAAAACAGCAGGTCAACTTGGAACTAATTACCATATTAAATTAATTAAGGTTAAAAATCACCTTTTGTAACCTTGTTTTACAATGTCCTTAAATGACAGGTTAGTTAGCTGTTATCTCATACAGTGCATTATATACAGTAAGCTATCAATAATCAGTCCCTCATATACATTTGAGGATAATAAGACAAGAGAAGTCTGAATACTTTCCTGTGATGGAGAACTTTATATCAATATCGCTGCTTCTAACTGGTATAAAACTTTGGCTTATGTAGATCATCTGTCTTCCAAATCCCAGTGAATTAGTATTTAATATCACATTTAGTTTTACCAAGTTAATCCTTATTAAAATATTAAGCAAATATTGCAAGATGGATTCATCCTAGTGTTGGTTATAGCTTAGATGTTGGAGAATACAAGATTTTTACATTTACAAAGAATAGACTTGATCATTCCTTAAGCTATGTATTGTTTGAGAAGAATCTAAATCATAAATCTAAATCATAAATCTAAATCATAAATTTTGGATTAAATCTATTTTTTAAAAAAACTTATGGTATGTGGTTTTTAAAAGCGTTTTTGGGTCGTACATGTCAACATAACTTCTCATGCAACTCAGACACTTCTGTTTTTTTGCCATATAGACTTTATATAACATCGTTCATTGCTATTGATTAAGTACTATTTAGCATTAATTAGTACCAAATGCAGGATTAAAAAGCATTGAAAGCATCAACCTGCATTAGAACGTTAAATAAAGCGAAACACACTGCCAATGTAGTTAGATGCTGAGGAATATAAATAACACTGCAGTGGGCAGTTTGGCTTTTTCTCAGCTTAGCTTTAAAATCCGGATCTCTCACAACAGTGTTTCCTGTGAACCATACCAGAATGTCTCGCTTTAGACAAACAATGCTTAACTAGATTGCGCTTTAGGAAGATGACAGACGTTTATGTAACGAGTGAAACAGGATAAGAGTTAAGTCATCTCAATGGGATGTTCTTCTCCTATCGTTCTCAAACGTTTACAAAGCTTAATATAATTAATCTGTTCTCTGCCATAACCCAAGGCAAAATGATCAAGCTTATAAAATTAACAACACAAACAAGACAAAAACTTCTAGCAGTGGAGCCCAGTTTAAAATGGTGACCTACTAGGAATGGGTTCTCGTCCCTTCAGTTTCTTTTCTTTTGCGGTTGTTTGCACTTGTCTCTGACAGTGTGCCAGTCCTGTTATTCTGTGTTGTCTGTCTGCCAGGCTTCTTTGTTATTTGTCATAATCAGAGACAGGGAAACAAGCCATTATTACTGGGAAGAGGAAGCAGACCTAATGCATGGCTGACCTCTGATTCCCGGATTATTCTTGCTAGCTAGATTCCCCTTGTTTTTTCATCTGTTAAACCAAACTATGTGTTTTAGCCAACAAGCCATGTATGTTTTATGTCAGCAAGGCCTAACATTTCAGATAGCTCTGATTTGATTATGCCTGTTACTGCCTGCCTGTTAGTCCAGCATTTGTCCACTGTTGCTAGTGTGAGTGGGTGGAAACACTGGTCATATGGAGGCTTTCCGGCCACCTTGGCGCTCATGTTCTTCATGATTCACGCAGAATGAAGAGCGGAGGCAGCAAGGCCTGGGGCAACAACCAGGACGGTGTGGTGAACAGCCAGCCTGCCCGTGTGGTTGATGAGCGAGAACAGATGGCCATCAGCGGAGGCTTCATCCGCAGGTGAGGTTAATATGGATAAGAAATGGATTTAAGGCAGCCATACAGTACCACTGAGACATCTTTGTTAAAAGCAATTTCATCCTTTATAATCTATATTAAATATATAGTTAACCTAGTTATGAGTAAATAACGGTGTACATACCTTGTCAGGGTTGGTGGGGAAATAACCAGGACGGGCGCCACACACACACACACACACACACACACACACACACACACACACACACACACACACACGTGTGTGTGCACTCATTCACATGCGTGGACAATTTAGCACCTACTGTCATGTCTCTGCGATGTGGAAAGGAAACCAGAGCAGCCTGACCTGGGATCACTGGAGTCAAGAGAAACTCTTGCAATGTAATCACACTCTGTCCTGCATGTGATTTTCTGTGCAGGGTAACAGATGATGCCCGGGAAAATGAGATGGATGAGAACTTGGAGCAGGTGGGAGGCATCATTGGTAACCTCCGCCACATGGCCCTGGACATGGGTAATGAGATTGACACCCAGAATCGCCAAATTGACAGGATCATGGACAAGGTAGATCTCAGTTGAACATTACAATCTTCTTTATAAGAGACAAGATTTTATCATGCTTCTTTCTATACAAATTACAAAATGCATCACATTATGAATACATTTGTTTATAATTTTAAAAAAAAGTTTTACAGTCAGATGTGATTTGCATCGGGGTAAAAAAAAAAAAAAAAAGAAATAGTAATGGAACCAGGGATGGTAGTGATTATACATTAATCCATAAATTTTTGTTAAGAATTTAAGCAAAAAAAATGTAGTAACTGATAATGTTTCCCTTCATAATGTAAAGTTTGTTTTGCATCATATTTTTTCTGTGCCTCACACATCTATTAACTTGTACTGCACAAGGGGACACAGTTGCAGTTCGGCAGGTTTCACATTGTGGTTTAAATAACTGAGAAAATCTTCTCATTATTAGTCAATGATTAATCGATTATTGATTGTCAACGTGTTCAACTACAGTATAGATTAGGAGGTATAGTGTAGTAATGTGCAGAAGTCTTCAGCCGCTCTTATTTCTTCATATTAAATTTTATTAAATGACGTAGATTAAATGAAATAAATGTTTTACTGTGACAGGGTACAAAGTGCCTAAAGATCAATTTAAACCTCATTTGCCCTCTTGTCTGCTCCAACCAATCAGCATTCAGCATCACCAGTATATTAATAACCGGCCTGATCTTCTGTCATCATCTACGCCTGTTTCTCACTGGTTCACTCCTTAAAGTTAGATCCTTTTATGCTTGAATGATTCACAGATCACTGTGTGGCTTCACAAACTAAAAAGGTCATAATTTGCGACATTTGTTGTAAAATGCTCTACTGTGGGAATTTCATGCTAACAATATGTCCAATAAGGCAGATTAAAGGCTGTGGTTGTGTGGAGGTACTGTACAATGCAGAGTACAAAACACAATGCTATTATAACTAACTTTTTGTTGTTGTTGTTGTTGTTGTTGTCCCACAGGCTGAGTCCAACAAGACCAGGATTGATGAAGCTAACCAGCGGGCCACAAAGATTCTTGGCAGCGGTTAAACGTCTGAATGGCCTGCTTTTACTAAGCGTGCAGTTTGTCAAAAGGCACAAACATGCTTTTATCTCGGTATTTACCTTCTAGGTTTGCACACATGCACATATCATCCCTACATTGTAAATGTTGTTCTATGTGCTGTCTGTCGGCTTTTTCAATGATAGTCCTCGTAAAAATGATTTCTTATACTCTGTATGATTCTTTCCAAAGGTTGTATATAGTGCTGGCTCAATGGCTCTAGCTCACTTGTGAAGTTTTTATTCTTTTCTGTTTTTGTCACCTATATATGTATGCGTATATGTGTATACATATACATCCGCTTGTATATGTATACATATATATATTATATATGATATAAACCTCTTTCCTGGATGAAATATATAATAGGAATGCTCTACAAACTGTCTTTCCTTTTCAGTATCTCAGTATCGTCTTAGTAAAACTGTGTCATTTCATTAGGCTACTGTCATGCTCCTTATTTTGATGTTGTCGTGGCAAATGATGAATGGGTAAAAGACGATTAATTATATGACAATGATACCGGTACAAAAGCACTTACAGTATCCTTCTTGGTTTCTTTTCATCACAAACATAATCAGTTACTGTTTAGACAAAGTGCAACTAGATTCTGTAGCTGTTATAGACATTGCATTCCAAGTGGTGTGAATTGTGCATAATGCATGACGAATAGTAGATTTTAGAGTCTTATAAATAAAACTTGTCTTAAAAATATTGAAAAAAAAAAAAAAAAAAAATCATGGCAGTAGCAAAAATTGACAAAAGCATGCTCAGTATTAGGACACAGTTGAACGTTCCATATTCCTGCAAGTTTGCAATAGTGCTCTCTTTCTGTCAAGATATATATTAACAGACTGTGACCATCGATGTAACATAATGCAACATGACCGAAAGAAGAACTGTAACAGACATGATAACAAATGATGGTTCTGCAAAAATGACCTGTTTTCTAAATGATTATGCAGCCTGGAAAAGATAATGACTGAAGTGCTGAATGGTTGAGACTAGATGTTTTCTGTATCATAGGTTTTGGATGCTCTGAGAAAAATAAATAAATAAAAATAAACAAACATTTGCAATGTAAAGCAAAGATGCATATTTCTGAGAGATCTTACTTTTATAAGAAGACTGTATCCTGTTAGTTTACTTTCCCTGTGTGCTTTGTTATTGGTTAAAAAGAAAAAAGAAAAAAAATGAAAATAATCAGTGACAAAAAAAGAGGTTTTTGTTGCTTCTGTACTTTAGAGCTATGCACACCAAATTGCTACGATGTTGAATAGTCTGTATAAGAAGACAAATAAATACCTTACCTGAATGACACATAGGTTAAACTGTGAGACTGGTGTCCTCAATGCATGTCATAGTAAAAGCTCCCTCTGTATCCTGTCGGTCTGTAACGTGGTTGACATTTTGTAGCTAGCTGAATTAATTAAAATGAATATAGCCCCTCCTGTATGGGTTGTCATTATTGTTTTGCATGGATGTACCAAACTAGAAATGTTCAGAACTGTCTTTTTGGACAGATCCTGAATGGTCAAAGTTGATAACCCTGATAAAACCTAAGGGGGGGGTTATGGATTCATCCAAATTTAACTATAAAGTACAGCTAGGCTATACTGTTGTGTGAATGACAGCATTGTTAATTTATAGCACACAGCCTTTGTAAAAATTTACCAAATGACAAAAAATACATACTCTTCTCCTTTAAATTTTTAACTCATTTTAAATGTAAAATAGATGGAATAAATGTTAAAATCATTAATTACCGGCCAAACACAGTATTGGTGCTGATAAAAAAAAAAAATTTTATGGTATACATATAATACAGAAAAAGTTTATGCAACATGGAAGTCACCAATCTTACTTCCCTAAAAATGTAAAGCTGCTAACTTCAGCCGCTTTTTGAAAGATGCTTTTATACGTGCCCTGAAGAAGGCCATTTTCAGCGCTATACTGGACCAATACTTGCTTCAAACAATTATAACTTACCATGCTAATTATTCATATTTCTTTATAGGTATTGATACTACAATTGGTGTAAGCTTTGTTGCTTAAATTAAAGCATTCTGATTTTTGGTAAAAGATTAAAAAGCAAAAAGTCTGTAATGTCCGTAACCATGTCAAATTCACTTTGCAATATCTTGCATTTTAAAATAATACAGCTTTTCAGGTTTATATGTCTTTTCATGTGAAATCAAAATTGGCTTTCAAATTGAAATTAAAATTGGAAATCAAAAAAATTGGTTTAATCTGAATGACAAAAAAGATAAGGACACTACATAAAAGGGCATATTTACAAAATCTGAAGCATAGATTGGGAGATAAGAAGCATTAAGTATTATGAAAAATGGCGTTTTATGATCCCATGTGAAAATGCACTGTTTCACCTACAGTAGGTAAGACATTTTTTAGTACCAATACAGTACCATGCTTCGGCCATCTGCATTAACAGATAAGAAAACTGAACCTGATACACACAATGTGACTGCATATAAACATTCATTTCTTAAACAGATTTACGTTGGTCAGAACTTTTTCAGTGATATCTTTATGTTTCATACATGGACCCAGAACCCAGACTCCAGAAAATTGTCTGCTTGTCTGACTGTCTTTCTTTCTGTCCAGCCAGATTTTGTCACAGCATTACATAAAACTGGCTGGACAGAAACTAATGAACATTTGGCAGTATTTCGCTACTTGCCTGAAGTTAAACCCGCACTATATATTAAATCCCAATGTTTAGTAAGAGTAAAGTTAGGAGCAGTTATGTTGTGACGAGTTATGTTATGTTGTGCTGCGCAGGCATCACACTGTCTTAAATCGACCGCGGGACAGAATTGAATGAAACGTTTGCAGCGGTTAGATTTCTGCCTGAAGTTTAACCTGCACCATAAGTGAAATCAAAATGTTGCGTAATAACAATGTTATGAACACTACTAAAAGCTACTAATAAGCTACTGCCTCAATGTAAACAAACTTCTGCACCAATAGATATTAATTTGAAAATCAAAACTGAATATTTTTAATGGGATTAGTTAATATTTCACAGCTGAAACAACAGTGCTGAAGTGGTATAAGTGAATTTTTTTGCGTTGGAGTCATTTTAAGACAAAAGTAATCTTTATCCTATTTTTTTATTTCTTATCCGTGAGTCACTCTCTAATTACCAAAGGGAGTGGATTTGACTAATGATGAAAGAAGTACAACTTAGTGTAAACAAGGTGTAAGATACTCAACTTTTTTTGACAGACTCTTTTCCGGGGAACGTTGGGTACTAACGCTAGTCTATGTATAAATGTGTTTTAGACCAACACTGAGAGTTAAAAGTAAAAAAATATTGTGATTAACTGGACTAAAACACAAAAGAGATTCTTCTTTTTTCTCTTGTAATGTCGTTTAAGGGGCTCCGTACATCACAGATACACAGATTGTGGTGGTGATGATAATGTACTGTATACAGCAGATTACAATGCAATGTTAAATTCAACCATCTGGCATTAACATTTGTCCTGGGTGATCTGATCATAAGTGCACATTGCTAACCACATCCACTATTTGGATATATCACACTGTGATGTTGGCTATATCACACTCACTTCAACCACCATTTCATTTCACCTAATCACATTACATTTCCTTTGTAGTGTGAATGCAAAAGAAGACATGCCTAATCTGCGGCACCATTGCTCTAGCTGGAAAATATGTCATCACTGAGAGACAGTGATGCTATAACAGCCAAGCGTCTTCCAATGTCTTGTCTTTCATTCATGAATGCATTTACAAGACAGATGAATACCAGGTCTGAACAGGGCCTTAGACCTTAACTAGAAGGCTAATTAACAAAACTATTCACAACAAAAACTTTAAAGCACATTTTATTTATTTGAACTATTCCGTGTTCACATATCATCTCTTGGAACTCTAAGACATGACAGTGATTTAATTATATTTCATAGAGAGGGAATCTCTGGAAAAGCTAACCCTGAAACAACACTAACCTTCATGTTATACAAGCTGGCACGTGGAGATTCCTCTGGAGCTGCACTGGTGAGACTGTGGGAAAGGAGCTGCAATGTTCAGCAGCCTCATTACAAATGAAAGGCATGTATGTAAAGGTCAGATGAAGGATACCGCCGTAAAGAACATTGCTCATTCCTCAGTCCACTGCTGGTGCTGAAACTGGAAGCAGGGAGGCAGTCAGCTCTGAATTTATTAAAACAGCAAGGGCAATTCTTGTGTTTTTGCTTTACACTGAAGACATTTGAGTTTGAATCATGAGCAGATTATTGCTTTTTTATTATATCTTACGTTTTATTTATTTGCAAACTCCAGTCTGTACTTGATGTATGGTTTCTGCTTTAAATGAGGGATTGTGATCTCTTAAAGTCTGCCAGGCTGTTGAGGTTTGGGTTTTTCTTCAGTGCTCTCACAATGTTGCCTTCATCAATAGCTGTTGTTTTCCTTGGCTATCTTGTTTTATGTCTGGTTGTGGCTATACCGGTCTTTTCCTCCTTATTTAAGACATCTATTCTCGACTTAAAATGGCTTGTTTTTCTCCTATAGAGCTGTTGACTGAAGAACAGCTTTTTAATGTTGGTTTATTCTTTGAAGACAAATGAATGGGCTCAAACCAAACATAGATATTCAGAGTTATTAATCGTTTAAACAATCAATATATCAAGGCACACCTGTGCAACACCTGTCCGTCACCTGTTCTGATATTTTTGGGTTAAAAAAAGGTCCCATTTTCTAAATTTTTTAAGATGTAAAAATTAGGAAATTAAAGCATCTTTTGATCTCAAACATGCATTTCTTCAAAGAACAGAAAAAATAAAATGCAGTTTTGATACTTTTAAAGGAGACTGTAGTTCAACAGATGCTGGCCAAAAAGGTAGCGCTTCATTCATCACCTCGGTCTGCATGGTAAACAAGCACACATCTGTTGCGTCACCATACAAACAGACTTGTCTTTGGTGGTAGTGTGGGAGAATAATACATGCCTTTGTTTTATTCCAGAGCCAGAGAGATACACAAGGCATTGAGAGACATACTGTATCTTTTCCCTGTTTTTCCCCCATCTAACTTGTAAACCCCCTCCTGCACTGTAGGAAATAGGATTTCCTTTCTCCCTGCACCGGCTGTGTGTGTGTACCACTGCAGTGGTGATTAAACATGATGGCAGCTGATAAGGGAGAAAGAGCCTCTGATAGATGAAAAGACGACTCCTGTTTAACACCACCTACCCACAGTCAGCTTTCTGGAATTTCCGAATCCTTCATTTTTATTCTTTCTTACAAGCTGACTTTCACATCCTTAATACCTCTTCTGGCGTCATATCACCTCTTCCTTTCTTCTCTACATCAAGGAAAACATATGGATAGGCTGATGAAAGCCGAGCCCATGCTGCAGTGCCCACATACTTTGTACTATGTGTGATCTCCAAACAGTTTCAATGGAAACTGAGAAGACAGGAAGAAAAAAGGATGAGCTGGGCGACTCGTAAGCACTGTGTCGGTATAGTGAAATCAAGTAAGCCTCGAGCTCATGTGATGGAATACCTAAAGGTAACAAAGAGATGTAGTGAGAGAAATGATGGAGAAAATAAGGGTGGGGCTCAGTCAGATCACATTGCATTGTCTCTCTTTCTCTCTCGCTCTCTCTCGCTCTCTCTCTCTCTAGATATAATTATCTGCCTCCTGCTTCTCTTTCCCCACCCTTCCATTCCCTCAGTGTTTTGCAATACACATCGTCATCTTTCTCATGAAGAGTGAACATACAAGGCATAACACAGGCACAGTGACTTCAAAGAAAGAGCACATGACATCTGAAAGGGTAAAGTGCCGTGTCCTGATTGGTGCATTTGATGGCTAACGTAAGATGGCTGATTCATAACCCCATAGCCGACTGACTAGCCATGGGAACTCCATATCATTTTAGTGAGTCAGACCAAATGACTCTTTTGATTTGCCAATGAATCACTGCCAGGTTTCATGAGAACCAGCCAAAGCTCATGCCAAAAATAACCTGCAAAAAAACATAATAATGTGTAAAACCAGGCAAAAAATTATCTGATTGCAACGGGTCACAGACTCAAATGAACTTTTTTTCACTGTGCCATACTAAGTACCCCATTATTGCTTCCACAGGATTTAAGAAGGTAAGTTGCAGCCAGCAGCGAGCGTGCCCGTGGAGGGGTGATGAATTGGGCTTGTTTTGCAGGCACAGGACCGGGGCACCTGCAGTCATTGAGTCGACCATGAACTCCCCTACTGTATATTCCAGAGTATCAAATGTGTGGCCATCTGTCCAATTGCTAAAGCTTGGTATGCTAATACTGGATCATGCAATAGTACAATGATCTGAAGCCGAAATCTACATCAAAATGGCTGAAAACCAATCAAGGTTTTGGAATGGCCTAGTCAAGTTCAGACCTCAACCCAATTAAAATGCTGTGGCAGGAGCTTACAGGAGCTTATGTGCATACAGTAAGTTAAAAAAAAAAAAAAAAAAACGCGCCCCAAAACCTCAAAGAATGGAAGCAATGCTGTAAAGAAAAATGTTCCAAAGTTCCTCCTCAATGATGTGAGAAACTGATGAAGTCATGCAGGAAAGGATTGTATCAAGTTTTGCTTCAAAAGATGGATCTACAAGTTATTGGGGGAGGGCATGGGGGGCATTTAGTATTGCCCATGTGTTTTTTCCTTTTTGGCCTCACTTTTCTTAAATGAGAGCTGCTATGATCAGGTGTTTTTTTTTTTTTTTAAGTGATCTATTTTATCCGGGACTGTTTGTCTCTGTGTGTGTGTGTGTGTGTGTGTGTGTGTGTGTGTGTGTGTGTGTGTGTGTGTGTGTGTGTGTGTTTGTGTGTG
>JAQQZT010000020.1:304024-320406 GCA_030068275.1 Clarias platycephalus | reverse complement strand
GCAGTGATTCCGTTCGTATGCGCTCATGCGAGTGTGACTAGCGATGTTCCTTGCTAATTTTTAAACGGTTAATTTTTAAACGTTTTTAAAAACGGTCTTTCCGTTAATGTGTGTGTGTGTATGTGTGCACGCACATTACACACACACACAGCGCCTGCATGAACAAATGGAAACACTTATCTGTCAGGATTTATTTTTACTTTTTTTTTTTTTTTTAAGTAAATTAATTTTTTTTAGGCTGTAGAATTAATAATTTGAGTTTCCCATTATTTCCAATGGGAAAATTTAATTTGGTTTACGAGTGTTTTGGAATACGAGCCCGATCCCGGAACGAATTATGCTCGTAATCCGAGGTTAATATATATATATAATATATATATATATTTTTTTTTTATTATATATTTTTTAATTTATTTAAAAAAAAAATTTGCAAGATTTTTGGTCTCATTTTCAGTCCAGTCCATGTACATAAGCAGTTTCTAAGGAATGTTTTTTGTTTGTTAATCCACAGAGTGACCTAGGAATCAATCAAGCATAAACATCTAACTTAAGGCATGAACCAGTGAGAAACAGGTGCAGATGATGACAGATGATCAGGCCGGTGATTAGTGTACTGGTGATGCTGAATGCTGCACGGTTGGTAAATACATATGTGAGGGAAATGGGGTTACTGCTGAGGTTGTTATATAAACAACCAATTTTTAAATGGTATCATTTTATTCATTTAATATGTAGAATTGGGAGAGGCTCAAGACTTTTGCACAGCAGCATATACAGTATTTTGAGATATTACCTTGTTCCCTGCCTTTCCTCTCCTCTGCAAACTATCCACGTTGTCTATCTCATAAACTTTAATTTCATATGCATCTGAGGTCCCACGATCTACCCAGCGTATTTTTGACCCACTCACAGATCTCCTTAAAGATGACAGTGTGTCCTGTGATGGATGTCTTTGATAGGATCCTGTGAAAAAAAATTGTCAGTCTTAACAAATAACAGAATCAGATTCATAAGAATCAGTTGTGATAAAGGATTTGCCTGGTAGATGACTAACCTATGTTGTTTCTTTTCTTTGAAATCTTGACACCCTTTAGAGTACTGTAGAAGCAGCTCTGATCGCTGATTGAGTCGTGTATTGAAGTACTACTATATGTGGTTTCACCGTCTCTCTTCAGGCTTTCGTATCCACTGCTGACCGTACTGTTGCGGTTGTACAGCAACGCGGTCTTACACATGGCAGGAGGAAGCTCCCCACTCAGAACACTTGTGTTATCACTGGCATGCCCACTGCAGTGCTTTGGCTTACGTGGCTCTGTAATCCTACTGTATGGTGAAGGCAAAGTGTGGCTCAACAGTTTAATTTTTCTTTTTGACTCTTCAAGATCATCAGTGTCTGAGCTACCCTGGCTAGAGCTAGAGAGAGAGTCCTCACTCGCTCTAAGAACCTCAACACGTCCATTAAGTAGTTTGTTTGGATATTTGGAGGAGATAGAAGCTTTCACCTGCTTTCGGGATAAAGACTGGGATGACCATGAGATTTGTTTTCTAGAAAATCCCTCAGGAGACAGACTTGAGCTCCTATTTATTGAGCGTCGGTTAGATTTGGGTGATGCACTTAAATTGGGGGTAATTCCTGACAACTTGTGAATCACTGGGCTAGACAAAACATTGCTTCCACTTGACGAATTGAACTGACTATGCTTGGAGGGATGAGTGATGTCGCTTTCATCAACATCATACAGTGGAAAAAATCTTGGAACTCTCCGAAGTGTATGGTTAGACTGAGACAAACTGAGAAGGTCTGCTTCAAAAACTGTCAGCAAACCAGGATAGGCAGCGCTTTTGGCATGAGCTGATGCATACTGTCCTTCTAAACCTCCTTTAGAACCCAATTCATAGCAATTTTCCTTCTCAAGATGTCTGCTGAGACTTGGTGAAGTATGGTTGCCGTCCATACTCCTTAAAGTACCCTGAGTTTGCACAGAATTGCTTTGCTCAATAGGCTGTACAACAGCAACACACTCTACGTGTGATTTGCCCAGGGATCTGCTTCTGTTGGTTAACTGTTCCAGTTTTGCGTTAAATAGCTTAGTGCTCTCATCAATAGGAGATTTGGGGTTTGTAGTTTTGAGCTGTTTCTCTGAGGCTGTCTGGATCACAGTAGGTTGCACCTGTGTTTTGTTTCTCATATTGGAACTATTGTTATCTGATCTTGGCACTGAAGGCATTGACTTGCTATATTTTGCCCATTCCACCAGACTTGGTTTGGAAACGTAGTTTTTTTTTTCTAGTGTTGCTTTTGGACTAGATGGAGTCTCATCTTTCCAGGTTGTACCGGGATAAACATAGTTCTTACAGGAAGGCTGTTTGCCAGTTTCAAGCCAAGCTCTTGTAAAACCGCTTGTTTCATAACCGCTGATTAGATTGTCTTCTGGTTTCTTCTGAAAACCTTCTAATGTTGACTGATTTGTTAGTGGAACCTTGTCTCTGAGCTCTCTACAAAGCTGCCCACTACTTTGGTTACAGTTTCTCTTTGCATCAGCTTGTTCAGCTGCAATCTCAAATGCATACTCCGTGAACCTTGAGGCCTCATATTGCAAATTGGAGCCCAAATCAACTTTATCCACCTTTGTCAGTTCTTCCACCTCCTCTGTCATAGTCTTAGACTCTGATTCCTTTGACCTACCATCATGTTGAAGAGGGTTATTGTCAGACTTTGCTTTGACAACACACACATTTTGACCCACAGAAATGGTCTTTCCTGAAGATAAATCTAATGATGTTTTAGTAGTTTCACCTAAAGCCTTAACTTCAGAATCAGTAGCAGTTTGTTCCTTTCCAACACTGCCGATGATCTTCACAGGCTGAGGACCTAGTGGAGAGTTCTTAAGAGAATCAACGTCAGCAATATTTGCTATTTTGGCAGCCTTGCCATTACTTACTGGGCCACTGACCTCTACTTCTTTGACCACAGAATATATAAGTTCATCTTGTCCATTCAAATCCAGTGGCTGCTGAACCGTTACAGTGATTGTTGCCTTCTCCCCTTGTCTCTCTGTGGGAATAACTTCACATCGAGTAATAGGGAAAGAAACTGGAGAACCTAGAGCAGTAGAAAGTGAGGATGAGCTTTTACCTACAGGAGGTATCCGAACCTTGGGAGGCAATCTAGATTTATCAGATGACAGGCCTTCCACTGGAAAAATTACAGAAGGAGTCATGTCCATTGTTTTACTGAAGCCTTGGGAATCAGTGCCTTGTTCATACTGCACAGAGCTGTTTTGACAAGAGTATGCACAAGGTATTTGCTTAATGTCCTTTATAAAATCATCTCTCTGAGTAGGTTGTCCTTGTTCCTGCACATTAGCCTGTTTTTTATATGTTAATTTACTCTTTACATCCGCTAGCATCTTCACACCTTTCCTTGACAGAGGTTCAGATTTAACAACAGCACTTACTGGCTGTG
The DNA here is from genome assembly GCA_030068275.1 of Clarias platycephalus. Classification (NCBI taxonomy): domain Eukaryota; kingdom Metazoa; phylum Chordata; class Actinopteri; order Siluriformes; family Clariidae; genus Clarias; species Clarias platycephalus. Next base: position 316,940 of record JAQQZT010000020.1, on the reverse strand, counting down.
TCGTGCAAGAATGCAGTCCAACCATTTCACTTTCATTCATACATCCCAGTCGATTCTGTAGTTCAGCAAAGGTGTTGCACTTGAAACACTCCAAATCAGGAACACTAGAAGTTTGTTGCACAGGAAGTTTGTTCAGCTCATTTAAATTTTGTCTTGACTGTAAGCCATCGTTGTGCTTCATGGAGAAAGAATTTTTTAAGGCTGCCTTGTTCTTTTGCAAAGATGGAATTATTGGCACAAACTCGTGATTCCCTCTGACATCTTTGTCATGGAAGACACCCTTTGGGTCCACACAAAACACAGTGTCACATGACTTATCACTCTCAGAGTGGTCTTCTAGATCATCACAGAGCTGTGGCAAAGACAAATTGTGTTCCAATGAACCTGCATAGCGAAAGGCTCTTAGTTTAGATGAGTTGTTCTCTTTTTTTTCTTTGCCCAAGCTTCTTGTCCGAGGAGAGTTGCAGCCTTGCTTCTAATCATGGGAAAAAGAAAATAAAAAAGGTCAATCAATATCCATGGTAATAAATGTTTGCAATTTAAAAGTTTATAAAAGTCTAAAAGACACACTCTTATCCTCTGAAATCTTCGAATGCGTGAGACAATCTGAATGGTGCAGAGAGATTCAGACAGGTCTTCCTGAGAGGCAGAGACATGGGCTACAATTGTTGTGTGGCAGTTGACATTTCCAATAGACTCTTGCATGAGCATGGACAGTCTACTTCCCCTATTATATATATATAATATAAAACGTAACAATATGTTAGAATGTTCATATAATGATTTTCCATACATGCATCATTATTTCAAGTTGTAACTAAAATATTTTATGAACATACTTGTTAGGGACATGTTTGTGTCCATTCAGCTTGGCCATAATAATATTGCCCAGGTCAAGAAGACAGACTTCTGAGCTGTTCTTTGTCCTCTCTCTGGTACAGCTTCCTAAGTCAATTAGGCTCAGCTTGCTTTGTTCTACATACACTGGAAGAATTTGACTTCAATGACTCAACAAGAATATACCAGCCAAAGCCCCAGTAACATGTATTTTCTTTTATAAATGATATATGGCTTAGAGATCAGAATCAGACATTTGAGAACCTAGGCAAATCAATAGCCTCAGTACTTACTCCCAGATGTGGGACTGCTCTCTATGTGTTTTTGGCAGACATAAAGAGTGTAGAACATATGGCAGTGATGATGAAACGTTCCTCTGCACCCTGCCATGCCCATGTTGCGAGATGCCAGGGCTGCATCCAATAGGCTGGCTGCTCTTTCTGCTGTTGGAGCACTTACCACCCTAATGTTGTAAAGCTGAAAGGACAATTTTGCCATGAAATTTTAATTAGCACAATGATAATGTCTGTATTATAATATTAATATATTTAATGTATTAGACATGATTTTTGCTTCCTTATGAATATTCGCATTCAATGAATAATGCATGCATGTGGTCATTTGTTGTTAGTCCGCCATATGTTTTTTTTAAACATATTTTGAAATAATCTTTGTAGTGCCATCTTTTCTATCCGAGTCTAAAATCTGCATCTTGAAGCCTTACCTGTTTTCCAAAGACAGGATCTTCTTGGAGGTAAACATTTGGCTTATGGGCGTGATCACCAGTCTCAAGACCAGACAGTAAATCCCTGGTGACCTCCGTCTCCCCGCACACCTCAACAGCTGACACAGATACCGATATGTTTGCCCATGTCCTGTCTGTCTTCTTCTTAATGAGCTTGAAAAGCCAAGAAATGGCACAAGGGATGATTCCTAGGTTTGGTGTTCCATCGTCACGCCCGATCATTGTATACGATGTCCCTATAAATCACACAGAATGATCAGGAAGGAAATAAGGAGGAAAAGGATATATATGTATGTTTATTTCACATATGATATAAAATATGTCCTTGCTATGTTATGCCTAATAAAAATGCAAGCCACCATTAGGTGTGCCTAACTGCAATTTGCTTTAAAAGATTTATTACTTCAGTCTCTGTGCCAGGAATCGTGACAGATAGGCTGCAAATTCAATTAGTTAATAGCCAGTGATGTAATTCTCTAAGGTTCCTGCACGGACGAACTGTTTTCATGATTTTAGGGGGATAACTATTAATAACCCTCTAAGTGGATAGCCCACAATGACCTCCAATATAGCGACCCCATAAAGAGAGGACACCATTAATGCACATCCATTAAGCATCACTATCACTGGCATTTTCAGAGCTGAATCTCTAAACCTCTACAGTATGTACAGTAAGTGGTGCACTGCACCCTAAAACACTACACAATATTTTCGCAATGTATAATTTATTATTTAGCTTTAAGTAAGAAAATGAAAAAAGTAAAAGATCAGACATTTAGATTCAAAGGCAGAGAAAAAGCAGGTCTCTTGTGTTACATGAAAATAGAGATAGCAGCTTTCAGCAGCAGTTTTAAATTAAGCATTCATATTTGCACATACCGACTTTGGTTTGTCCAAAGCTTAGGACACAGCCATCTGCTCCAGCAATAACAGTCTGGAGAACTTCACACAAACTCTTCTCACACACCTTAGCCTAGTGAAGGGATGAAACTGATTATTTTTTTATTCATTTATTTTTTTTTAAGAATTTTTTTTTTATTATTCTAATCTGAAACAACTGCACTGAAGTACAAAGCACGAAGCTCTTTTCTTGTAGGCCGTTATTAAACTCCACATAGTAGAGTCATGAATTACAGTCATGTTCAAAAGTTAGTACCCCTTTTTTTCATTATATGTGTTTGTGTAAAAACATAATTAAAGATGCACAACTCTCCCACCACAGCATTTCAATTGGCTTGAGGTCTGGACTTCAACCAGACCATCCCAAAACTTAGATTCTTTTACTTTTCAGCCATTCTGATATAGATTTACTTGTGTGCTGCCGGATCATTGTCCTGTTGTATGACCAAATTTTGTCCAAGCCTTAGCTGTGGGACAGCCTTACATTTGCCTCAAGAATGCTCTGGTATACACAGGAGTTCTGGTCGACTCAGTGACAGCAATGTGCCCAGGTCCTGTGACTGCAAAACAAGCCCAAATGATCACCCTTCCACCACTGTGCCTGACAGTGGGTATGAGATGTTTCTGCTGAAATGCTGTTTGGTTTTAACCAAACATGGTGCTTGGCATTAAGGCCAAACAACTCCTCTTTGACCTAATTTGTCCACAAAACATTGTTCCAAAAGTTTTGTGGTTTGTTCAGATACAGTTTTGCAAACCTCAGTCATGCTTCCATGTTCTTTTTAGATAGAAGAGGGCTTCTCCTGGCAACCCTTCCAAACAAACAGTACGATTTCAGTCTTCTTCTAATTGTGCTGTCTTGGACTTTGACATTTAACATGCTTAGTAAGTCCTGTAGGGTCTGAGATATAACTCTAAGGTTTAAGTTCCTTGGGTTTTGCTCAGTCTAACCCTGGGGTGAAGAAGATTGGCAACAAGATTGGTCTTGAATACTTTCCACTTGTGAATAATCTTTCTCAGTGTAGTATGATGAACTCCAGTTGTTTGGAAATGGTTTTATAAGCCTTTCCAGATACAATTGCTTCTCTAAGACCAATGTTTATGTCTTTCCCTCTTTGTATTGTATTAACACACACCTGAATACTCCAGACTGGCAAACAGCCCAAACGTCTGCTTTTATAGAGGTCTGCACACCTGCAGATGATCAGTTAATCAAGGGTCGATGATTAGTAGAACCTGGCTGCAACTTACCCGCTTAAATCCTGTACAAGCAGTAAGGGGGTACTTAGTATTGCCCACTTTTTTTTCTTTTTGGCCAAATTTTTGTTAAATAAATAACAGTTTTAAAAAAGTATGTAGTTTTCTTTCTGAGGGTGTATTTGACTAATACTGAGACCCACTACGATCAGATAATTTTATTACATTTTACACAAAATCATATATATAATACTGTATTTAAATACTGTTTTACTCTTTTTACATGGTTCTAGCAGAAGCTGAAGATGCATAGTGGGGGATGTAATATTTTTGAAAGGCCTGAAAAAAGTTAAACATATCATTTGTACTTTAGGAGTATGTTAATGTGTTACTGTCTGGTTGTTTATCTAGGTGCATAAACAAGCTACAGTTAGTCCAGAATGCAGCAGAGATAGTCCTCACTAGAACCAGAAGATCTAAGCACATGACCTCTATCTTGTCCACACTGCATTGGCTCTCTGTGAAATTTCACATCGATTTTAAAATACTACTAGTGACCTATAAAGCACTAAATAGTACCCGAGTACCTGAATGAACGGCTAGTATCTTACAATCTGCCATGCGTACTTCGATTAAAGCAAATAGATTTGCCTTAGGTATGGGAGCCGATCTGGGGGACTCATGGATGTATTGTGCTGATTTGGTATGTTTAGATTTCATTGATCACTCAGGTTTGTTGACAGTGGAGTGACTGGTTGCTTTACATCTCAGAGAGCCCTCATGTCTAGTCCTGTCGGAGTCCCTGACTGCACTCTGCACTAAATATACATTCACCTTATACATCATGTCACCATACCTAACGGTTCTCTCCCTCTCCGCTTCCCTGTCTCTCTCTGTCGAGCTACACACGTGTCACTCCAGAGCTCCCGGTGATCCAGACTCCCTCTGCCCTCTTCACCTGTCATCCTGGTGCCCTGCTTCTGGTTGGAGATCTTGTAGCATAGAGGCCAAATGTGTTGTGCTTGGATTGTATTTGATGACTGGAGACGTTTTCAATTTACCATGAAGATGGTCCTGGCCTCGGCTAATGAAGACAGCTGTTCTTTGAGGACTTGTGACTGCTGTTGCTCAATAGTTCAGGACTGAAATTTCCTACAGTTTTTTACTTGAGCCTCCAATAACAAACTGGACTCCATATTAACTTAAGGACATCAACTGTTATATTGAATTTCCAGCAGCCTAACACGAACAGTATGATTGCAAAAAATTATTCCTGCTATCCATTATCGCCCAAATGAGGGGCCTGGTTCCTCTCAAGGTTTCTTCCTATTGCCATCTCAGGGAGTTTTTCCTTTCCTTGTCGCCCTCTGCCTGCTCATTGGGGACAATCTGATCATTTTTATTGATACATATAATGATATAATGACATATAATCACATTTCTCTCACCCTAATTTTCTTTTGCTTCTGTAAAGCTGCTTAGCGACAATGACCATTGTTAAAAGCGCTATACTGAATTGAATAGATGCACTGGGTTATGGTTTAACATATAATACAATTGTACGCACGAGGGGGGCTTAAGTCAAAGCGGCACTTTTGGTTGTGCCAAATAACAGAACACAGTTATAATTAAACATGTTAGCATACATACATCACCCATCCTGACTACTGGTAATATAGAAAAATCTAAAATATTAAAATAACCACACTAAGAAAAAGAGTGGGCATTAAGATCATGATGTTGGTGAAGCATGATTATCACCTGGGATGACTCTGGGCCAAAAGTAGCATCAAATGTGAATGTCTTTGGAGTGAACTTTGATGATCTCTGTGTACTTTGTGTGGCAGGCTCCATCACTGTGACCTGCTTCTTATGCAGGTCCACTTTAAGGGCTTGGGACTGAGACGTGTCTGCCGTCACAATCGGGTTGAGCCTCAGCATAACTCTGACCTGGAAACATGACATCTATGTATGAGAGTCTTATAAAATACTACAGACACCTTTAATGTGTGTGGCTGTGGATGACAATGCAACTTGGCAATACTGCACAAGAGCTAACACTTTTATAGAAATCCACATGTGTAATGACTTGCAAATAGACTGGTAATACTTTATAATGCATTCATAAGACATTAAATCCATCATAACTAAATATAAAAGGACATAAGTTTGTAGCACTATGGGTAAATTGTTAAAAGAATTCTTTATTTTTAAGTAAAGCTTATAACATACTACATCACAGTTATATTTTCTTATAATGGACTCTGAAGGGTGTTTTGCTAATGTCTGCATTATAACAAGTTATAAACACTGCCTATAGTTATCATTTACAATTATGCACTATTAATGCATTATAACGTGTAATATCAAGCAGAAATCATTTTAAATGTAATTATAACAATGTGTAATATTGGATTCTGCATGCATTATAACATGGGTATGTGCAGATGTGTCCATAGTTTGCTGTAGATATTACCTTCATAAAAAGTATTACCGTGTTGTTGTTGTTGTTGTTTTTGTATTAGCATTTGAAGAAATCATTTAAAGAAATTAGGAGTAAAAAAGTGTCTTTACTGATGTAATAAGTAATAATATTTTTTTCTACCTGAATTATAAAGTGTAAACTGACGTTCCATTTTTAAGCAGGTAATCTTGCCAACCATTGCTTCTTTTTTTCTTTTTTTTTTGGTTATTTGTTTGTTCTTTGGAAGAGGTCTGAAGACTAAATATGATGTTCAATCATAGATTTTTGGAAGGATAATGTTGCCAATCTCCCGAGTAGCTATTATGATGATACAAATTGATTACCCAAGTCCTGAAATGACCTGTTTTATATGATTGAATCTGTAGCTGACTACACTTGAGTCTGATACAGAATGCACTTCTTCCGTGACTGCCGATATCTTTATGTCTTTTGAGTGTCCTTTTAAATTGTGTTTATAAGAGATTAATTATTTAAAAGTCCATTTGCTCGGGCAGATTTTCTTGGTGCTGGCAGGCTAAGTGCCTGTTCGCCAGCAGGTGAGAGCTGTGAGAGCTGTCTACTGTGAAACTCAAGAACATCCTCCACTGGTGTTAACTACGAGACGGGAAAATGGCGTATGCTTCAATTAAACCGAATCAATTTTTCTGCTCTTGGGAGTTGGCCGGAGTAGAGAAAAGGACATTAAAAGAGCTGTGTGGGTTTAAGGCCTATGTGGTTTTGAGCAAAAGAAAATTTAGGATCAAATAAAATCCTGCAAAATAATGTACATATTAAATATTAGAGATTTTGTAAAGACAAAAAAATAATGAAACAGCGGTACCTTTGCTGTGTCTGGTAAATCTCTGCTCTTGCTGTGAGTCTGTAAAAGGTTTAAAGGTGCAGGAGGGGGATCCTTCTGGAGAACACCATAGAAGTTTGTGGGATTGCAGCCATTTTCAGAGCAGTGCTTCCTTCTTCTTGAAGTCAAGTGCAACTTCTGGACAGCCCTAGGGACATGTGGTTTGGTGTTTTACAACGGAAGCAATACATCAACACTATTCCGTCAGTGAGTTCACATCAGCAGTCCATTGCATTTCAGTACACATTAAATAGAAAGAATGCAAATTATTAACAATAAATTCTATGTTGTAACATATTCTCAATAATTGTCCATATATACTCTGTAAAATCCTCTCTTGTGTTACCTGACAAGGAAAGAGAAAACTGCAGAGGTCCCAGCAGGGAGCATTGCAGCAACTTTGGAACTGTTGAACGTCAACGGACCAGTGAAGTGGCAGAGAACTGTGGCCTCATCATTTTTTTCCTTTTTCTGTCCATCCTGAGAACCCTACAGAATATAACATTACTTATGTTTCCAATTTTTAATTAAAGAGAATAATGAGAATGTCTGAGTCATGAGGGGGCCTGTGTGGATGAATTGTTAACGGCAATGTTCAACTTCATATTTTACATTTATTAATAAAGCAAATGCTTTTGTGTGTTTTCACAGTGGCAGGTCATGCTCACCTGCGTATAATCTTGATCACACAATCATTATACTTATATATAGGTTAAGCAGAGTCCAAATTACAAAGAGCACAAAAATGATTCATACGGTAAGATGAGGTCATGAACGCTGGAATGAATTTAAAATGGCTATCAGAGGCTACAGGCACTGTTTGAAGACTCATGGCCCACTTACACTTCCATCAGAATATACCTCCATCACTCCAAAGGCATGGTGGATGGAGTAAAGTGATGCAGTTGCTCTCCAACCTCTAGTATCTACTAACATCAACTGTGATTGGCTGGTAGAGGTGTGTGAATAAATAAGCGATTGGCAGGTAGAAGTGTGTGAAACCAGTGGGAGCTCACACTCTTTCCTCAGACGTGCTTATTACAGAAAGTGTTGGTTGGATGAACCTAGATGTGTTTCTCACAGCAAGGGAGGAGGCATTGCTCCTTTCAAAAGCAGGCAGCTTCTCAACAGTGAAACTATCTTATTGAATCTGATGGAGACAAATGTAATTTTCTTTGTGTTTTAACTGATAGATGAACATTAATCATTTAAATGATAAAGCATGACAACGAAAGTTTATCTCCAGTACTCAGACACTAACAAAGTTTGACAAAACCATTGGCTGGAGCCAGTTTATATTTAGAGAATAAATACAGGTGGGACGTCATTACTCGGTCCCAGAGCAAACCTAAATGATGATGGGTGTCTGTGAGCCCATGTATGAGCTGACAGGACTGTCCGAGTTTGTTATGCTGCCCTGTGGTGTAGAATGAGCAGCAGGTTGAAGATACAGTTGGCTAGCTTTAGGTGTCTTGCAGAAAGCATGTAATTGCCCTCACTGTCCGCAGTTGGTGACTAGGAGAGAGTGGGTGGGAATTGGCAAATGACCCAATTGGGAGAAAATAGAGGAAAAAAATCCAAGTAAATAAATAAATGTTTCCTGATCATTTATTTGACCATTTTTTATCTTTCATCACCCATCATCCTCATCTCAGATTGAGTCACCTGCCATTGTATTGGCACACACAACAATAAAATTGTTTTCCATATCGTACTGTTCACTAATCACCCCTTGTCTGATCACCACTGTTTGATGGATCGTCCTTTATTCCTAAGAGCACTGGGCTTTATTTCATTTGATTTCATTTTATTTCTATTAAGCCATTCAGCTATGAGTCAGTGATCTGTCTCTCTAGATCAAATCACAGATCAGCTTGATCTTGATTAGGGATCACTAACATTCATGGCGAGTGATGGGGAACACTATTCATCGTTGTTTTATTCCAGCTATGTAAAACAGGAGCAGGCTGCTTTTCAAACAAAAAAATGATGCCAATGTTATAATGCCAATTACTGCTTAGAGGGATCATGTGACTCATTTGGGAGGGAGAAGTACATCATTCTGATACTCCCTCGGCTCGCCTTTTCTTTCCTCTGGCTTTGGCTACTCTCACTGTGCGTTCATCTTCTTAAATGGGAGGGGTGAAAAAAGATTTAGTTACACATACATGCAACTGAGCTTCTAGCCCACTTTAAATCACTGAACGCAGGGGCGACTGCTGCACAGAAACATCATTACTATAATAAGCTTTCTATTTCAACTTTATTTATTGCCCTTCACTTTGAGACTAAGAATATTCCACTAGGCATTAAATATTACCATGATATTGATCATGTCCATGTTTTTGAATGATCATTGCAAGACAAGAATAAATCACTAAAGCACTACTTTTTGTCATTTACTTTATGATTTAAAGCCACACACACATGGCCTGGCTATCCTCAGTGCCTACACTGAAAGTAAAGTGGCATGTCATAACAAAATGCACAGGGATTGCATCATACACTGCAGATAATGGTTTCTACTGATGCCTGTCCACAATCCTTAGCAAGTGCACAGAAATGTAAGGGATAATTATTAGAAAGCATGGTCTGGACTGTTTCAATTAGATGGATTCAATTTTCTACTTGGACCCCTGTCTGGTAAGAAAATATTCAGTCGTAGTGTTCTACATTTTAACAAAAAAACGTCCTTCAGAAAAAGAAGAATAGTATGATGTATATTAGATTATCACATTATTATAATATATTATAATAATGTGATAATATAGCAATAAATTTAGCATTAAAATATTTTTACAAGTTTTTTTTTCCAGAAGTGTATATAAATTCTGTCTCACTCTGTATATAATAGTAATATTGTAATAATTTTGCAATCAATGCAATAATAAAAACAAATTAAATGTATTTATACAGAGCCACCTACCATGTCAGCCAAAGGTGGAATTTCCTTATTTGTACACCAAAGTGTCTCAAATCGTGCATGTTCTCTGACCCAGGTTTCAGTCCTGCGGTTGCTGAACTTCTGACGCTTATTGGGGCTTGGAGAACGAGGGCTGATGGCTTTAGGCAGAGTGTGAGAACCCAAGGCATCATAGCCGGGTGAGACGCTGGCAGGGGAAGAATTGGGCCAGATGGTCCGGTTTTGGTTTAGGAGCATGTGGATGGCCTCCCGCTTGAGCTGGCTCAGGTGAGTGAAGCAGACGTCACAGCAACCAGCAAGGCCAATCCAAGCAGGCGCTCGCAAGCTCTCGTAGAGAAGGATGGAGAGTTTTGGATCCTGATGTAAAAAAAAATAATAATAAAGAAAAAAATATTATAATAATAAATAATAAATGCATGATTGTGGCATAATAACATGCTAATAAACATACATGCCTAATGCTTAGAGTATTATTATTATTATTATTATTATTTAATGAATCTGAAAATATATGCAAATTATGTGTAGAGAGAAAAAAATCATTGTGACAAATCAAGATGTCTGCATGTAAAGGCACATCCTTTCCGTCAGAAATGGACGTCAGAAATAATTAGCGCAATGCAAAAGGATTGTCCAGACATTTTAGCGTGACTGGCATACATTAAGGAGTGGTCCACTAACCCATTTAATCTTCTGTACACTCCAGACTGAGACAAATGCTGTCCACTGGTGCGTCCTTGACTTTTAAATAACATTACATTTTCATTTTATCCTCTCAGTAGGAACTGTTTTTTATTTTTTATTTTATTCTACCCATTATTTCCCATCTTCCCTGTGTAATGAGAGGTGGAGAGGGGGAAGACATGCGAGTCATGGCTCTATTGCGGAGCCTAATCGATTTAAACTCGTTCTGTGTGTGTGTGTGTGTGTGTGTGTGTGTAAGCGAGAGAGAGAGAGAGAGAGAGAGAGAGAGAGAGACTAGCTTGTGCGTGTAATGGGTATTAAATTACAAAGTGTGTGCCAGTCCCATGTTACATGAAACTGTTGTGCGAGGAGAGTCAGTGTGCGCAAAGCCATGACGCAAGGCCGTGTCTCCTGAGGCCCTGCGGTTACAGTGTACAGTAGGAGAGTGAGTATAGTGCTGATGTCCTTACGCTGGGGGGAAAGTGTCCGTCCTTAAGCAGTCGCAGGGCTTGTTCCTTGAGAACAAGCACACGAGAGACGCATTCTTCACACAAGCGTGCCAGGTCTGGTGTCACCGGTCTCTCGCTTTTGGTGATGAAGCATTTTGCGCGTCCTGAAGCTCCTGAAGCTCCTGCTCCTTCTGGAGAAAGCCGCTCGGCGCGCGGGACGCTGAAGTGAGACTGCGAGCGCGACTTATTGCTGGTGATCTGCGCGAGCTGAAGGCACATCACATGCACAAGATCGGACACAGCATCACATCATCATTTCACCCAAGTTACACAGCCACATGCGTGTGTATGCCCGGATGCAGTTATACTACAGTATGTTAAACAACACCAACAACCAAAAAGACGCATTAAACGCCACACGTGCGCTGCTTTATACTCACGTATCTTTGTTTCCGAGCTATTTCTGAAGATCCCATTGTATAACTCACACACACAAAAAAAAACTGTTTTAAAGTATCATTTCGTAACCTGTAGGTTCTTTCATTAAATTCGAGTGACGAAAGAAGCCTGTGGGTGCAGCCGCGGGAACATCAACACGGAAACTGTGCGTAAAGTGTCGTGCGCTCTGTACCCGCTCCAAAAACCACTCCAGTGTTCACTCCACTGATCGATCTGTCGCCGGAGGTCAAGTCCCAGAGCCTCGCCTTATCTTCACTTAACTTAATTAAGCTGTGTTAGGCTAATTATTTAATTAATAGGAAATAATAAATTTGCTGTACATACACTTCTGCTTAGCCGCGAATAAACATAAAACAAAATAAAAACGCAAAGAAGAAGCGCCGTTTTCCTGCCTTCATTGTCTTTTCCAAGTCCGTACAGAAGGAGGGTGCCACCCAGTTATTGTCAGGAGACCTGAAGCTCGGGACCTGTTTTGGTTACCGCATGGTGAGATGCTGGAGGAAGATTCATAAAGGAATCGGTTCATTTAAACGAGTCGTTTCGAATTGAAAACAAATTGTTAACAGTTTCTTCTTTTCATAACGTTCTGGTGATTCATTTGTTTATGACATGCTTTTAAAAATCACAGTTGGTTAATCATCCTTTTTGAAGTATGACCTATGTTTGTCTATCACACAAAAGCATGAGTGAAATTCAATAATATTTATGTGGCCTTTACAAAATGAAACAAATGTACATGTAGGCAACTGAATTAAAAATCGTGTAGTGTTTACGCGCGGTCACCAGATGCCACCCTGATGACGCAAAGTCGGATTTCGATTCGTTTAAACTGCGGTTCAAAAGTATCGACACAGTACAGTGAGTCCTTGTGCCCTTCACTACAACCATAAACACATAGAAATAGCGCCCCCAAACGACAGGTAGATATGGGAAATATTACACCTATTGCACCCTAAAAAATACTGGGTTAAAAACAACCCAGCTGCTGGGTAAATATTGGACTAACTACATGATGGGTTAATTTAACCCAGCAAAATGGGTTATTTGTTTAAACCAGCAAGATGGGTTAAATATTCAACCCAAGTGCTAGGTCATATTTAACTACAATGCTGGGTTAATTCTACCACACAAATTGGTCAAATGTTCTACCCAGATGTTGGTTCATTTTAACTGGAATGTTGTTTTAATTCTACCTCACAAATAGGTTATTATTATTTTCATGTTTAACAGTAAATCTGTAAAAAAAAAAAGTAATAATAATAATAAATAAATAAAAACATGTCTATTAAACAGTTAAATTACTTTGATATACTGGTCTATTACAAAAAAAACTTCCAAGTTTTGCAAACCATACATATATGCAATAAACAACATCCTATTAAATGTTCATAGAAAAAAC
>JAQQZT010000020.1:260693-270794 GCA_030068275.1 Clarias platycephalus | reverse complement strand
ACACACACACACACACACACACACACACACACACACACACACACACACACACACACACACACACACACACACATCTTCATTCACTCCAGTATGAATATCCGGAGGCCATGGGGGTTTGGGGACTTTACCAGGGACTGTGTGTCCTTTCTCTTTAACACGCCACATGTGCAGTAATATTTCAGCTTAGCAACATAGAGAAGGAAGCCATGAGCCACGAGATGAGTTTTGGTTTCTTTTGTCGAGGAAGGCCCCTGAATACTGACACACCTGCTTTTCCTCAACATGTTTCCGAAGGACATCACTTTATTAGTCCTTTTTGCTGACACAGATCAGCCATAACATTATGACCACTGACAGGTGAACTAAATAACATATCAATTATATACCACTATACCGTATAATTAATTAGATAACTGGTGACATGATCATTGGCACCAAATAATTTATTTTTTTTCTATTTCCTATTGCTAGATAAATAAATCTAACTACATATGAATGTTTAAACTTGAATACAGGTTAAAGAAGGTATAGAAGATGAGTGAGTGAGTGAGTGAGAGTCTCTGATGTCATGACTTTGTAAAATTCAGTAAGACTCAGACATCTGACAAGACAGAAGACTTTCTGTGATTTCTGTGTTTTTAAATGTTTCTAACTCATCATTCTAACTTTCAAAAACATCCCAATAGCAACTTTGTCCCAACGTCCATAATGTTGGCAAATTACCATAAGCACAACTTTTTTTGACAACTTAAAATTCCTATTGGAAATACCAGAGACTAGAAACACAAGAGCATTATCGGGATCATTTGGTGTCCTCATCACCGTTTTAGTTCCTGTTACACAAAATCTTATATGGACAGGCAAAGCGTATTACAGGAAATGTCAGCAAACTGTCTAATCTGGGTTAACAAGAGGAAAAACAAAACAAAAAAATATAATAATGTGGACAGAGAGACTGTGTAAATAAAACAAATATGGAAGTTTATAATACAGTCTTTTTAAAAACTTTGCACAGTTCAAATATTTTTGCAGGCCATAACTGCACAGCATCTGTCTATGATAAACAGTTCAAGCAGTAAGCTGTTTCAGACAGATGCTCTGTTCCAGATCTTAACACAATTTAATGTCAATGTTGTTTCATGTTGTCACGAGTTACAGGTTTATAGGATTAATGACTTATAATGAAGATTAAATATGGCCAGTGCAAATCTGTTTATGAGGAGCACCTTGGAAAAAAAGAACAATCTTTCAATAAGGATTTGGTGCCATAGTGGGAGACTCATTTTAACACCAGGATTTCCCTGCTAGTGTGGTTTTATAGTGCCCCAAAATTGCATGTTTTTCTATCACAACTGGAGTAACCAGCTTATATAGTGTTCATTAACGTGCTCAGGAAGATAATGTTATTATTAAGCTTTTATTATTTTTTTTATGTGATCCATTTCACCTACTGACCTCTAACATGTGCAATCTCACAGGTCACATTTATATAAAGAAAAAAAAGACATGAAAATGAAGTGCTTCCAAAGCTGTTGAACTTTGTGAAAAGTCACATGGACAATTTAGCCTTAATCTCTACAAGAAGTTCAGGGTTCATGCACTGGTAAAGCAAGAGGAGTTGCATTTGAGGATTTACTTAAAATGTGGGGCATTCCCAAAAGCGGCAGGTACTGGTATCGGTACTCAATATCGGCAGGTACTTGTACGTGTACATGGCCTAACAAAAATGCAAATCCGTTTGTTGAGTGAATGCGTGTAGTCAGCGTGATGATGCTCATTTGTGTGTTCTGTTTTAAAAAGATTTTTTGTCAAAAAAATGCATCAGGGTACATTGCAACACAGTTTACACACACACACACACACATGCACACACACATTTATTTTCTTTCTCTTTGTCTTACTTATCAGGCCAGCATAAAGAAAACTAATAGCCTGCTGCATGTGGAGTCTGCTTGTGCCGGCGCTCTGGCCTGGTGGCTTTGGAATAAATGAAATGAAATAAATATAAGGAGTGTTCAAGTCAAAGCTCAAGTTATTTCTGAACAGGTGAATTCATGCAGCCTGAATCCACCATCATCCTAACCAGGAAACAAATGCTGTAGCTTTTTGCTGCTGGATTTACATTTATATTACATACAGCCATGCAGCCTTCTGTAAAATGCTATTTTGTGCTATTCCCTTGGACTGTTGATGTTTTACTGCAGCTAAGAGTCTCATCACCAAACTGCGGCTTAAAGGCTTCTGCAAATGTCAATCTTTTACACCTTCATTCACCAGTTTGACTTGAACACTTCTCAAAAATGCTTAATATGCCTTTCTATGTCTGGAGAATGTGAAATTGTGTTTTAGCCTGACAACTGTTTGGACGGTAACACAGAGGGTTTTCTTAACACACTAAAGCTGCAGCAGACAGGATCAGCTTCCTCCTGGTGGGTAATAGTATGGGGTGACAAGGATTGTTTTTCAGAAAGCTCTTTTTTTTTTTTTTTAGTGCTTTAAATTCTTTACAGAGTGCGTAGTGGATGTATGTTGTAAATACTGAACATATTTCTGGACTGATTCAGGTTTGGGTGTTGTGTTTGAACCTTGGGGTATAGCTGTTGGTGAAGCATCACTGCATTCTGTTCAGGCATGAGCACCTCTGGATGGGGGCAGGGCAGAAGAAATCGCTGACTCAGACCTCCAGTTTGCAGAACAAGGACACACAGCTGTTTTGATTTGCCATAAAGACACAGAGACTAAACGAAACATATACATGCTTATGGGAATGAAAAGAGAGAAAAAAGCCTAATGCATATGTATTTAAATGAACGTGTGTGTGTGTTTGTATATGACATAGTTTTATATATATATATATACTGTGTATATATATATACACACACACACACACACGTCCATTTAAATACATATGCATTAGGCTTTTTTCTCTCTTTCTCTTTTCATTCTCATAAGCATGTATATGTTTTGTTTAGTCTCTGTCACAGGTCTCCATTAGCGAGAGATCTTTTTGACAGTCTTGAAGAGCTGGTGCTGTCCTCTAATTTTGCTGACTCGACTAGGAAGATAGTCGGCTGCTGTCTATTGATTGATCGGATCGGAAATTCTATGTGTGTGTGTGTGTGTGTGTGTGTGTGTGTGTGTATGCATTTGAGTGTGTTTGCAGTTCTCCTAGTGTTATGCCCTCCGTTTTAGTGCATTCACAGCAATACAGGGTCAGCTGGGCTATTTTTGGGGATGCTGTACTGTATGCAGAATGATGCTCAGCTGCATCCTAAATAGTGCTGAAGGCAGACACCATTTATCATCTGGTACGAGACGCTCGTTTTATTTTCAGGCCGATGGATCGCAGATATTTTATGATGTGAGAAAACAGTAGGGTTGGTGAACATTTCAGAATACACAGTAAAGTGTATTCATGTTGCCGGGCAGGGAGGGGTTAATGTGTGAGTGTGCCTGCTATTCCGAGAAATCTTGTTGTCATCAATGCGTGAAGCCAAACACTGCTTAGTCGAGGTGGTGAGGTGCGACTCCTCTTCTTGGTTTTCATAGTAATATTGAATGATCCTTATCATCTCAAAGCAGCATGATAAGGAGAACAAAGCATAATAACTGTATTTTAGGGAGAGTATGTAAAGGGTTGCCCTAAGAAAGGACTGTTTCGAAACAGTATTCCAGTCTGTCCCCTATATCGTGCACCCTCATGTGGAATTCAAGACTGAGAAGCAGGAAGTTTTCCTTGATTTTAGTGTCGGCATTAACATAATATGCAGATATAAAGGAATTTGACTCTCTGTCTCCTGTAGACGTATAAAACAGACCGTAGTTTTGATTATGTACAGCATCGCCGTCTCTCGCATTACCTCCAGTGTTCACAATTAGTAGTTTCCATTTGTAGGGATACACAGAACTTTGTGTTAAAACGGATTTATGAACCACATATGATTTGATGTAGTTTGCGCAGGCAAAAGCAGACAAGCCGCCAGGACTCTCCTAGTACATGGCTGTAATGACGACCACCATTGGAACAATGTCAGGACAATGTTGTTTTTGACAGTTTTAATAATTTAATGAGATGATGAGTAAACAACACAAACAAAACATTGCAAATACAACCACAAAACAACAAAAATGCAAAGTTTTTATGCTGATTTACAATCCATGGACACAACATACTACCACATTTATGTGCGCTTAAGTTTTTAACAGGGTTTAGAATTCCGTTTGGAGATTGGGACGGACGCAACAGCTTCTCATGTCCTGCATCGCTAAGTGTTGTAATGTTACCTCTCGGTTTCATTTTCTTTCAGACATATTACAGTGAGGAGCATCTTAGCACCCAAATTACTCTATTGTAATATGCTGTAGCACTCATTGTTATGTACAGTACATGCACTTACAAGCGTCAACGGTACGTTCCTGAGTGGTCCAGTGGTAAACACACGGTGCTCCCACCTCAGCCACGGGCGCTCAAACACTGCTGTCTGTTTGGTGTTGGGATTGTTTTTGCAACATTGTTTTAGAGGCATTTGTTTAGCGTTGTCATGTAGTGAACCCAACACCAACACCAACAAAAATTTTTACTGGATGGGTATGTTAAATTGGGGGTCTTGGCCTTTCATGCACACTCTGTTCAATAAAATGTCTGACAGTGTACTTTTTGGAAAATTCCATCCAGGGTGAAGATAGATAGATAGAAACTCTATTTTCAGCCTTAATGTATGAACAGGAAAAACAGCGTTTTTGGTTGGGATGAGCGTGTACCACCTGCACTGTCTCTCTTGTGTTTTTGCACATCCAGGAATTATGCGGTGTTTGTTTTTTTTGTGCTGCTCTCTATACCAATAGAGGTATGATCAACTGGAATCAGCGATCTGCTGCACATGAGCACAAAGGGGATTTGATTTCCTCTCAGGTGCTCAGTGGTTGCATTTGTAGCTGATCGCAGAGGGTCTGCCGGGGTTTGCTCATAAGCTGAGAAAACGGCATCGCGCAATCAATTGCACCGCATGATCAGCTGCATTGGATGTGCACAGAGATGCAGGTAGTCACCGAGGCCCGTAATTAGCCAGTGACTGGGACATCGGAGCTAAAATCATGTAATGTGCAGTAAGCCTAACACATGCTATGCAGTGTATTTAATCCAGTATAAATATGAAAATGATTCAGTTGTGTAAAAAAAAAATTTTTTTTTCTGCATGGCTGTAGAAACTCATCACAAACTTTCTCATCACATTTTATACAGCAGTTGGTTTTTATTCAAATAATGCTTTGAACAGCAATTTTATGGTGGCCCTGCATGCAAAACTGAGTAATTAAGAAAGAACTTGGTAGCAAATCAGAAAATACATTACCAAACTCGGTAACTCAAAGTGAAGATCGTTACTGCTGATTGGACAGGGAGTAGGACTTTTATAAAGACCAGGAATTGCACTATTTCAGTCTAGTTAGCTTAGCAAACAACCTGACTTCCTTTAGGCAGAATTTCAGCATTCATTATTTGCATATTTATATGAGTTCTGTGCAAAGTTGACAGCATATCGAAATGATTGTTATACAAATATCCTAAAAAAAAATTACTATGAATAATCTATTTCCCATGATCTTTCAGACTGATATGAGCTTTAGCCAATTAGCAACAGGCATGTGCTGTTCAGCAAAGACCGAACTTTTCAGTTTTCATTTCATGTTTTGATTTTATTGTGCACAGGTGTTTTTGTTTTGTGTTTGCGTTCGTCATTGCATTTTCCCATTTGTTAAAGTGTTTTTCATTTGTTGGCCACTGTACCAATAATTAACGTTATTAATTTTATTCATCATCTGTCTGTTGTCAAACGGAGGCATATAGTGCATGTCTGTGTATGAATTGTTAAATGTTCTAAAGTTGTCATGTTGCTGTCTGTCCTGGTGAATATTCTGAGCATCATCTGATGCGAGTATCTCTGTATAGCCAATACTAGCAGAACATGGAAGATCAAACATTAGAGAAAACATACCTGAGATCATCTCCTCTAACAAATTGCAAAGACCAGAGCTGGGTTTGGGAAATGAATGTTTTTTGGTACAGTGAAACCTTGGATTGCGAGTAATGCGGTTTGCGAGTGTTCCGCAAGACGAGCAAAGATTTTTAAAAATGTATTTATTTCTTTTTTTTATAAAAAATTTAATTTTTAAAAATTTTTTTTTAAATTTTCTCCCTAATTTTAGTCGTGTCCAATTCCTCCCCGTCACTAGGGGGCTCCCACATTAAGGCTACCACTACCATTCAGTCGGGAGGCCCGAAGACTATCACGTGTTTCCTCCGAACCACGTGACGTCAGCCGACCGCATCTTTTCGAACTGCTTGCTCACGCACCGTTAGGGGCGGAGTAACACACTCGGAGGAAAGCGCTATCCACTCCCTCCGCGTGCGCGAGCTCACAGACGCCCCTGATTGGCTGTAGAGCCGTGATTAATGGCCAATTAACCAATTAAATTTGGTTTACGAGTGTTATGGAATACGAGCCCACTTACGGAACGAATTATGCTCGTAATCTAAGGTCCTGCTGTATTGGAATTTTAAGATTTGAGGATTTTAAGCTTGAAAAGGTGCTGGAAAATGTTTTTTCTTTTAGGTAAATATGTCGGCTGTCCTGATTGTGAAAAATGTGTTTGACTGACCATCTCAGATTTGCTTTATAATTCTGGGGAATGGCACCATTCCAAAAAAATTAACTGCAAAATTTCAGGATATATTTTAGATCCAAAGTATTCCTAAATAACTATAATTAGCTTAAATGAAGATAGGCACACTCGTGGCATTCTCTCATCCAATGTCAGAGGTAAACCTGAAATGGTTTTCATTTCTCAGGTATTCCAGGTCAAGAGTTAATTTGAGACATTTCTTGTCTTCTTAATGGCAATGAAAACTATTCTTTAGACCATCCGTTGTCTTGTGCAGAGGAAGGCTGGGTTCAGATAATAGCCCTATTAAATTTAAAGACCAAATATAAAGATTTTTGGTTCTAATTGTCCTGTCTTTGTAAGATGTATAAAGGGTGAACAGATGGTTCCTGAATGTGTGGTTCCCACTGTGAAGCATGGAGAAGGGGGTGTGATGGTGTGGGGGTGCTTTGCTGGTGACACTGGTCAAAATTGAGGGCGCATTTAACTAGCATAGCTACCACAGCATTTTGCAGCAACTTGCCATCCCATCTGGTGTGCACTTAGTGAGACCATCACCCACA
The DNA here is from genome assembly GCA_030068275.1 of Clarias platycephalus. NCBI lineage: Eukaryota > Metazoa > Chordata > Actinopteri > Siluriformes > Clariidae > Clarias > Clarias platycephalus. The sequence goes on along the minus strand of JAQQZT010000020.1, from coordinate 263,571 downwards.
GGACAATGACCCCAAACACACCACTAGGTTATGTAAGAGCTATTTGTTCAAGAAAGAGAGTGATTGAGCGCTGCATCAGATGACCAGGCCTCCACAATAACCCGATCTGAATCCAGTTGAGATGGTTTCGGATGAGTTGCTCTGGAGAGCGAAGGAAAAGCAGCCAACAAGAACTTCATTCCAGGTGACTACTTCATGGCGTGAATGGCACGCAACCATCTCTAAGGTTTACTGTTCTCTGGGTGAAAATGCCTTGCTGATGCCAGAAGTCAGAGGAGAATGGCCAGACTGAAAGGCAACAGTTACTCAATATAACATCTTGTTAAACCAAGGTATGCCGAAAAGCATCTCTGGACACACACCACCTCAAAAGATGAAGCACACGTGCTACAGCAGCAGAAGATCACACTGGGTGTCACTCCTGTCAGCTAAGAACAGGAAACTAAGTCTACAGGTCACATGGCCCTAAAATCACCCCACACTGGTTTCTTTAACATTACAATGAGGTCACTGTACTCAAATGGCCCCCACAGTCACCAGATCTCAATCCAATAAAGCACCTGTGGGATGCAGCGGAACAGGAGATTTGCAACATGGATGTGCAGGTGACAATGCTGTAGCAGCTGCGTGGTGCTGTCATGTCAATTTGGCCTAAAATCTCTGAAGAATGTTATTTAGCAATTCCAGCAATTTGTTGAATCTATGCAAGATACAGTATAAGGATCCATATATACACTCACAGGCCTAATGAAGCTCAATGATCAATAGAAAAGCCTTTATTGGCTATTCCAGCAATCAAACGCTTCCAATAATTGCTGACCAGCTTTTTGCTTTTCTCCACTGGTATTTTTGCCCATTCATCTTTAGCGACGAGCTCTTTCAGGTTGGAGGGTCTCCTTGCCATCACCCTGGCCTTCTGCTCCCTCCACAGATTTTCATTGGATTTAAGTCAGGACTTATTTCGCTTCAGACGGACTCTTTGTTGCTGTCATCTGTAAACACCATTTATTATCAACATATTATGATTAGTTTCTTTATTCAACCAGTTATGCTTCACATAGTACCTTAAATGCTAAGGCTGTTTTTATTATTATTATAAAATGTCTTATTTCAGAACGAATATAGTTTGGGTCATCTTTGATAATTATGCATTTGATTTTGCATATTGCACAATCATTTTTCAGGTGTAATATTTAGGGTAGATCTTGTAATACTTGGATGGAATGTCTTTAGTAAATTCACATGTATTGACACTTTTGTTGACTCACTGTATTGGACTAAAGGTTTTTTATATTGGTTTCAGTGTCGGAAATATATAGTGGCACTGTGTCAGTTTTACTCTGCCACCATTGACCATGTCGATTAGCTTTCCTTCAAGCCTAGTAATATAGTGCTGAAGGTCAGGTTTGGTTCCTGTCACATTGGTAATATGAAGGTCAGAGAGGACTTCCATCTTATTCTGCCTGCTGAGCGAGTCTCAGGCCTGCTGCAGGAGGATGAAGGGGGTGGGGAATTTTATTAATGGTGGGGGTTAAAGGATCCATGAGCCTTGTGCTCTTCATGTAGCAGGACAAATCCAGTTCATTTAACCTAGCTGTTGTGATAAAACTTTGGTCCTGAAACGATAGCTTGCTTTGTTATATGGGGTGTGTGTATGTGCGTGTGGTGTGTGAATGTATTTTCTTCCATTCCCTCTATCGTTTATCTCTTCACCGGATAAGATGTTTTACAATATCTCCTTTTTGAGCTGATCTTCTCTCTCCCCTCATTTTACAAACGCACTTGTCAGGATATGTTTTTCCATAATACATATTTTCTGAAGAGCTCTGAGTTTATGACCGAGCCATGACACCTTTCTTCTGCAGGTGATAATTAGTGCTTTGTTCCCAGCCTGCAGGATCTAGAGGCCTAGAAAGTATACTCGAACTCTTTGGAGGAAATGTATACATGCTGTTTGTGTATAAATGTTAGACATTTTATTCTATTTTCAATTAATGTGTGTTTAAGGTGAATGTGGCATCATGTTCAGAATTCAGCATGCATGAATACACAAGTATCTCTTATGATCAAATATCTAACCATGATTCTTTATCAGGCTTCATTTTATGGTATACAACAATTACAGGACAAGCTCACTATGAAGCACAGGAGAAAGAACCCAGACTCCAAAAGCACATAGCCCTCATCTGTGTGACGGCAGGTAGAGGGATTTTAATTCATAGCTAGCGGTTTGAGACCTGCACTGCAGCTGTTACATCAATCAGCCACATAATGTTATGGCTTAAAGTAAGTTTAACTGATGAATTACATAAAAGTCCTCCCCTGTATGCTTGCCTTCAACAGGAAATCTGTTGGAGACCAAAACCATTTTGTACCAGGCTGCAAAAAGTTTTTGTTAAGTTGGACATTTTAACCTGGGACTCTATGAGGACTGGTTCACGTTTGTCCTAGTGGAAACTTGGAAAACGAAACGCAAAGTGTTTTCAACTCGTTTCTCCCATTTTTCTGCCCTCCTTGATAACAAAAAAAAAAAAAAGTAGTTTTGCTTTGCTTGGTTTTCCACTGACGCAGATCATTTCTCTGTGTTTATTAACACGCTTCAAATCATCTCTGCACGGTTATTTCTTTTTGGGCCTGTTTGGTCCTTTTCAAGTTAATCTTTTTTTAGGAAAGTCTTTAGACCAGGAGAGCATTGCTTTTGAGGTTCAGTGTAGCTATAAACGCGATTTAACACCCTGCTGCATGTGCATTCAGAATGAAAGTGATTCTCAGGGAAAATTTCAACATGTATATGTATGTATGTATATACACACTCACCTAAAGGATTATTAGGAACACCATACTAATACGGTGTTTGACCCCCTTTCGCCTTCAGAAC
>JAQQZT010000020.1:233341-246288 GCA_030068275.1 Clarias platycephalus | reverse complement strand
TCCCGTTCATTGCGCCCCACCTGTCATGTCTGTATTCCCCACTAGTGGGGCGCGCCCCACACTTTGAGAACCACAGGTCTATACTAATCAAGTACTGACAGCAGAGATGTGAGCATTATTTCGATTTGGACAACCGTTAATTGTCTGGTTTGCTTCAAGCTGCTATATTTCTTACAATTCTTACAATTTTAAAATAATAATAATAATAATAATAATAATAATAATAAAACATTAAATAGCTGTGGAACTTGTGTTGTTGGTCATGTTCTCTTACAAAGACAACATAATCAATTCCCCTGCTAGTCTTCTACTCCACACTCCAGTCCACTAGGTGGCAGTAATCAACCAAAACATTTTAGACCATTTAGCATCTGAAAGTTTACCTAAATCATTTTAAAGTATGAATTGATTATAAATCGAAACTCGACCCATCAAGTTAATAAACTGTAGTGAGCAGGAAAAGATTAATCAATTAATTGCATAATAAATGTAATCACACAGCTCTCACTGATTCCTGAGGGGCGCATTTTCCCACCCAGGCCATTCGCACATCAGCGACAGCTATCGCCCATAGGGGGCGCCGGCGAACACGTGCTTCATCTGACATCAAATGCTGATGGCTGTCTTTTATCACGAAATGCATGAATACACACACTCGTATAGCATGCAAGTGTAAATGCACTTAATGGCTATATTTACTGTCAGCTGTATATATATAAAAAAAAAATGCTGTTTAACAATGCTATTATGACACTATTAAAAGCCCAGAAGTATGTATGTGTTTATGTGTGTGTGTGTGTGTGTGTGTGTGTGTGGTGGTGGTGTTCAACAGCTTGAACATTTGAACATTTGAACATGCAAATAATACCAGACTAAAACTTGCGCACCTCTAAAGGTGTGTGTGTGTGTGTGTGTGTGTGTGGGTGGGTGTGTGGTATCTGGCACCAAGCCATCAGGAATAGATCCTGTATGTGCTGTAAGGTTGTAAGGTGCAAGGTGGGTCCTCCATGGATCAGACTTGTTTTTCCAGGACATTCCCGTCTCTGTGTGCATGGAGTTTGCATGTTTTCTCCCTGTGCTTGGTGGGTTTCCTCCGGGTACTTCGGGTTTCCTTACACAGTCCAAAGACATGTAGGTTATGTTAATTGGTGTTCTCAAATTGCCCGTAGTGTGTGAATGAGTATGTGAGTGTGTGTATGTGTGTGTGCCCTGCGATGGATTGGCGCCCTGTCCAGGGTGCACCCCGCCTCGTGCCCTAAATCTCCTGGGATAGGCTCCAGGCCTACGCAACCCTGAATGCAGAATAAAAGTGGTAATGACGATGAGTGAGTGAGTGAGATGTTAACATGTGTTTGCTATGTGTAAGCTTTAATGTTTACAGAAGCAAGCATAATCTTACTTCCATGCAGATTTAAAACTGTAAAGTTTTTCTCTGCTGAACATCTCCACATCTCTACCAGCAACTTATTGTAAAACTGTCCTCTTTATTCTATAATACTTTGTCTCAATCTTATAATTTCTGCTTTGTGTTGCATTTTGTTTGTCATGTCATGACATCTACAATGTTTAAGCAAGTTGCTATACAAATTAAAGAATCGTTTTGTTTTTATTAATGGTGCAATTTTTTTCCTATGCACTAACAAGAGACATCAAGCCTGACAACATCTTACTGGACATGAACGGTCACATTCGCCTGGCAGACTTTGGCTCCTGTCTCAGACTCAAGGACGATGGAACAGTAAGTTCATCCACATTGTAACCTGGGTGCTATGTCATTGAGCTCTGTAACTGATCCCCAGAGCATGATTCAAATTTCGAATAAAAATTTTATTTTTGTCAAAACAGTCATACACAGTACAATATGCAGTGAAATGCTCAAATAACCGCCCTTAAAGATAAAAAGATTATTAATAGGCAATAAGTATGAAATAAAATAAGAAATAAAATATAGAAAATAACTTGAACTAAGGAAAGATAAATATATCTATAGAAGATAAGACAAAATATACAGTATAAGAAAAATATAGGATAGGCTCATGAGGCTCAGTGACAGTGACTGTGGAGCTGTGGTTCACTCAGGTGCAGTCCTCGATCGCAGTGGGAACTCCAGACTACATCTCTCCTGAGATCCTACAGGCTATGGAGGATGGGAAAGGAAAATATGGGCCCGAGTGTGACTGGTGGTCTCTGGGAGTGTGTATGTACGAGATGCTCTACGGGGAGACGCCCTTCTACGCTGAGTCGCTAGTGGAGACATACGGCAAAATCATGAACCATAAGGTGGGCAGGTCACATGGGGTAACTTGTGATAAGTTATACCTGGTTACTGTTTAATATGTCTTCAATTTTTAGATTTGCTTTAAATGTTCTTTTCTATTTATTTTTGTAAGCTGCCTCAACATGTAAATGAGCTTTTTTACCATTTCTAACAAGGTTCATTTAACCATTATGTGTTACTTTTAAACTTTTACGTCTAGCAGAAGTACAAATCCAGCAGAAATGCCCTTTCGCCTGCTGTGTATACTAACCTGATTTAGCACATATTTTTAACATTTCAGCAGCTCTCATCCCTCACTGTCCTAGTTCTTTCTCCACAGGAGCGGTTCCAGTTTCCCACACAGATGTCTGATGAATCTGAGGAAGCCAAAGACCTCATGCGCAGGCTGATCTGCTCTCGGGAGCATCGTCTAGGCCAGAATGGAATCGAGGACTTCAAGAGTCACCCCTTCTTCTCAGGAATCAACTGGGACGACATCCGTACTTGCGAGGCCCCCTACATCCCTGAAGTCAGCAGCCCCACTGACACTTCCAACTTTGACGTGGAGGACGACTGCCTAAAGAATTCAGTATGTGGCTGAAATGCATTTTATTCCTCCAATGAGATAAACTGGTTTAACTGTAAATTGTCATTGTCAAAAAAATAATGACAATTTACCATATAAAAGCCTAGTTAGGGTCTGCTAGCATTGTACAAATAATATCTACTTTTCAGTCTTGTGAAAAGCCTTTTAATGCCTTGCATAAGTATTCACCCCTTGAATGCATTGCTACAGCCTGAAATTAAAATGGACTTTTCCCATCGGATTTACATTATGTGTGTTAGAATTTGAAGATGATATTTTATTGTAACAGAAAGTAAAAATACAGAAATAAACAGACTTTGATTTATATTTTTTAACAAGCCTGGGTGGAAAATAACAAAGAATACTCTCATTACAGTACTTAGGCACATGATGTACTGTAACAGTACTTTTTCATTTTAATTAAATCAAAGGAATTAAACTTTAGTTTTAAAAAATTGCTACATTTATTTTGAATCTACTAGTTGTGTCTCTCCATCCACACATTCAACCAAGATTCTTCTTTTATTGTCTTGATTTGCAGTATGAATGCATGTGCACGTTTATAGACACTTGCTGACACCCAACAACACAATGCAGCATTTTAGAAAATGAATTCTGGTTTGTTGTGTCTCTACTTCTCCATGTTTCTGTGATCAGGAAACGATGCCACCACCGTCACACGCAGCCTTCTCTGGACTCCATCTACCATTTCTTGGTTTCACCTTCACTAGCAAATGGTGAGTTCAGTGAGTGATTTCTGTTGTTGTATGTATCCAGGACACTTCAGGGAAATTTTCCGTCATCTGTAAGAGGAATTTGTCAGCGTGGCACAATCCACTGCTCTAATTCATGCAACTAATGCATTTGAGCTTCATGTTGAGTTACATGTAACCTTAGAGTCTTTGGTTTGGAATGATGTGGCTTTTGGGTGCAAGTTTTCCTCTTAGTATTCAAATGATAATGGTACGGCAAACAGACTCGAAGCATCTGTATTTACTTGTCTTTTGATATTAGATATGTGTGGTTTGTGGCGTGCTGTTTGCTGGGATTAGTATTGCACAGTGGTTCTGAAGCAGCCCTTCTGCTAATACAACCTTTGTGTGTGTGTGTGTGTGTGTGTGTGTGTGTGTGTGTGTGTGTGTGTGTGTGTGTGTGTGTGTGTGTGTGTGTGCGCGGTGTGATCGTAGCTCTCTGTCAGACCGGGGCTGTTTGAAAGACACTGGAGGCTCTTCAGTGGTGGATTCGTGTCTCCAGAAAACTTTGGAGGACAGCTTGGCCTCTGAGGCCTATGAAAGAAGGATCCGCCGTCTGGAGCAGGAAAAAATTGAGCTTAGCCGCAAGCTCCAGGGTGAGCAGAAATGCACATATACACTCTTTAAAAAAGCAACATCTGGCACTCTAAGTGCTTTTTCCCGTTTTTTGGGGAACCTGAATGGTGTGTTTTCCTTTAAAAAAAAAAAGGAAGTGTTAACGATTCAAAGAACCTTTGTGGGAATTTGAGTGCACAGTCAAGGCCAGAGAAGTTACTTACCCTCATACTCATGTCTTCGCAGATCCACACATTTGATGTTAACACAAAACAGTTGAGCAAAACCCTGTACAATCCTAAAATAGCTGCAGACATATAAACTACAATAAAAAATGTAAATAAAATGAAAAAAAAAAATAAAATAATTAACTGTAATTTATTACATTAATTTATTATTATTTGTATAGTGCTTTTAAAAGTGGTCATTGTCACAAAGCAGCTTTACAGAATCAAAAGAAAATATGGAAATGTGTATGAAATGTGAGAAAATGTGTATGAATCTAAGTGATTAGATTGTCCCTGATGAACATGCTGAGGCCGAAGGTGGCAAGGAAAAACTCTGGCAATAGGAAGAAACATTGAGAGATAACTTGGCTAACTTGTGGAAGAGATGCCGTCTGTGGACCTGAACACACAATCATTCACCAACACCACTCGCACATTACAAGAACTCGGCAGAGAGTTATTATCACATTCTTTATACAGTCCTGACCTCGCTTAAAGCCATTTCCACATGTTTGGGCCATTAAAGGTGTTCTTGGGAGGCCGTTGTTTCAGACATGAGGCAGGCAGTCTGATCATGGCTCTGGCGTACTGAGAAAACTTTTTGTTTTCTTTGGTTTTGTGCATATTCTGGATGTTAGCTGGATGTGTTAAACATGTGTAACATTTAACTTTATTTCATGAATTTTTTTACCTTTTTGAATTGTGTAATTATGTGCAGTGCGAACCTAAACCAAAGCACCTTTACATACACAGGTGCGTCCTCAGCGTATTGATATTTATTTCCTGTGTCTTTGCCGCAGAGTCCACTAAGACGGTACAGGCTCTGCAGCACACCAACTCCAGTGTCCCACCTGGTGCCAACAAAGAAGTAGAGATAAGAAGCCTGAAGAGTGAGATAGATATTTTGAAAAAGCAGATAGCAGGTAACAGATTTACATGAACATACAACAGATTTAGTCCAAGTTTAACTCCTGGTCTGATTCTAAAAACTGTGATCGTCTGGTGTGTTTCAGATTCAGGGCATCTGGAGCAACAGCAGTTTGAGGAGGCCAGTGTGGCACGGAAGGATCTCGAAGACTCGTCTAAGGTCATAAAGACCCTGGAAAGGCAGCTCCAAAGTGTCACACTGGAAAAAGACAGCCTACACAAGGTGCAAATTCCTGTTTCTGTCTGAGTTCTGTGTTGGTATTTGTATTCAAAGTTCATAAGAGGTCAAACTTTTTATAATACTGTGCTGTGGCAGGTTGTTGCGTTTCTTATTTACTTGTACTGCTAACATGAGCATGTTCAGACCACAACATCATCATGTTTGAACTGTTCTGTGTAGGAGATGCTAGACAGCAGGGAGAAGATCAGGGTCCAGGGAAAGGAGCTAAAGGAGGCACACAGTCAAAGGAAGATGGCCATGCGAGAGTTCTCTGAGCTGAACGAGCGCCTCACCGAGCTGCACTCACACAAGCAGCGGCTGGCACGCCAACTTCGAGACAAAGAGGAAGAGGTGGAGGGTCTTTCACAGAAGATGGAAACGTTGCGGCTGGAGATACGTAAGGCTGAGAGAGCACGCAAAGAGGTAGGAACAGATCTTCTCAACTTCAAGATTAATCAGACTGTCCTGTTTTAATGTCCATCTGCTATACATAGCTGAGGTTTTTCACTGTCAGGACTATTCATCTTTACATATAAGGCCATGGGTTCTGTCAGGTCTTTTGTTTTTCTTCCATATCCCAAGTACATCTTGCTCCACAGATTGAACACAATCACAGTTGGATGAATTGCCCTTAGGTGTGTGAATGTTCCAATGCTCCTATTGTGACAGACAGGAGTTCAACCTAGGGTCTTTCCCTGCTACGTAGACTGCTAACCCATGAATGCATGGATGTAATGAAAATGCTTCCCCGTTATTTCAGCCTTATTCTTCCTTCTCCTTCACTGGTTGTAAATGAATTATGCTTAGAATCGTTTTTAAAATTGATTCTTTACAAATAAATGTAGTAAAGTGGCGAGTAACGCTAAGAAGTCTTTACCAGTCGATTCCAGCTGTAGGCTGTTGCTCGAATAAGCAATAAGAAGTATTTATTACTAAACTGATTTGCTTTGGTTTTGATCAGTTGGAGGTGCAGGTCGAGGAGCAGGCAGCGGAGGTGCAGAAAGAGAGGAAACTGCGAGAGCGGAACGAACAGTTCAGCAGACAGCTCGAGGAGGAACTGGAGGGGTTCAAGGTACATTACCTTGGGGTAAACAATGTCAAATAGACATTATTAAGAACTTTGACCACACTTTTTTTTTTCTTCAGATTTGTAATATAGGACGTCTGTAACATTCGAGCATTTTATGATGTCAGTAACATATGTACAGTATGTGTAGCTTAAATGACTAAAAACCAAAGGAATATTCCTTGCACTGAGTTTATCGAGTGGGACATGCTGGGGTAATGTGCTAAGGCCCTGAGGAGCATGGTTATACATGACACACACATTGTTCACACTTTCACTGAATAGCTGTATACAGCCAGTACATTTAAAAACTATAAAATGTTCAGCCATTTCATGCACCATGATGTTAATGAGCTGATGGAAAAATTGGAAGATATGTCCTCTAAGTAGACTTGAGTTAAATTTTTTTTTAGCCAAGTTAAATTGACGGGGAAAATGTCAAGGCTTTTTACTGAACTCTATTCAATTCAATGTGTGGGTTGCTGTGTGGGTTGAAGCAGACTGGCCCGCTGCAGCCAGGAGTGAGTATGGAGCAGCAGCAGCAGGAGGTGTCATGGCTGCGAGCTGAGCTGGAAAAGAAGAGCGTGCAGCACGAGGAGGAGCTGTGTCGCAGGGAAACGCAACACAGCGCTGAGCTCAAGAGCCACAGGAAGGAGCTGAATGATGCTGAGGCCCAGCACCTGACTCTGCAAAAGGAGATACTTATGCTTAAAGACAAGCTGGAGAAGACACGTCGAGAAAAGTAGGATTGCGTGTAAAGTGCAATGCTAAGCAGTGGTCTAGCTTGCAGATATTGACTGTACCCATGAGAAATTTTACCATGATATCGGTACCATGGTATTTTTAATAATATGATGTTACCTATTTGCTGATGTAGATAGATAGATAGATAGATAGAGATAGATGCTTTATTGATCCTGAAGAAAATTACATACATGTTCCACACTATTGTACATACATTGGTTCAGTAGTATAGTATATACATATATAGTATAGTACATGGTCCTACCGTGTACAGTAGTGAGGTACACATACGAGTTTACTGTGTAACATATCTTACACATATTTCTGTACTATAATGGTAATATTTACATAGTATTGTACCATTATACTGTATGTATGTAACCTTAATTAAATACTATAGTGTATATTGCAATTCTTAATATTACATACCATAACATGCCTAATAACTCCCTGCACTATATCTATCCAGTAATATGTAAAATAATAAAGTAATATGGTACAGTATGTACAAACATACCATAGTAGATGCCTGCTACACCTCATTGTGAAGTGCCGTAGTATTTATCCTGGTACTTTATAACGTCCTTTGGTGCATACAATGGAAATGTCTGAAGTACCACAGTAATACAGTGGTACAATATGGTGTGTAATATAGTTGACCTTAATGACTTTAGTACATATCATAGTAAATTTCCTTATGAGTATGTGCTGTTCATATTTCACAGAACCTTTCATAAGTGTATAGAGAAGTTATAAATCATGTCATAAATTTAATTATAAATTATCTAGAAAAAATTTGCTAGATATACACTAAATATTCATTACAAGGAACTCCTCATTAAGAACATGAACTCGCTTTTTAACCTTAGATAGATCTTTTTTAAACAAGAAAATGATTTAAGCAATTATGATGATTATAAAACATCCACATTATGAAAGAAACAGTCAGTATGTGGAAGATGGTTGTAATGTGAAGTGTATGTTTCTTTGTGTTGTGTGTTTATTAGCCAAAGCGATCGAGAAGATTTTGAAGCAGAGTACAAACAGAAATTTGAACGAGAAAAAGGAGTTCTGGTGGAGGACAACAAAAAGCTAGCAGATGAGCTGGAGAAGGTGAGCTAGCTTTTAATTCCATGCACCTGCATTAAAAAACGATAAATCAGAAGCACTGATTCCTGCACGTGATAATGAACATTTTATAGGCACCAGAAATCAGAAACCACTGGTCATGTGATCAAAGATCAAAAGTGAAGCCAAAATGTCTCTGCGGCCCTCTAGTGGCTGGTTAGAGCAAAAAATATATAACCCCTCCCACTGTCAATTTACTCACTCACTCATCTTCTATACCGCTTTATCCTGTATTCAGGGTGGCGGGGACCTGAAAGCCTATTCCAGGAGATTTAGGGCAGGACAGGACCCTGGACAGGCTGCCAATCCATCTCAGGGCACAAACACAAACACATACACACACTCATTCACATACTACGGGCAATTTGGGAACGCCAATTAGCCTAACCTACATGTCTTTGGACTGTGGGAGGAAACCGGAGTACCCGGATTAAACCCGCCAAGCACGGGGAGAACATGCAAACTCCATGCACATAGAGACGGGAATCGAGCCTGGCCGGGAATCGAACCCGGATCCTGGATGTGCAAGGCGACAGTGCTAACCACTACACCACCGTGCCGCCACTGTAGTAAATATGAAATATCAAATCTTTTTCAGAATTAGTTTTAGGTCATGTTTAGGTTGATATCAAGTTAGTGATCAAGTCGAGTTGCATGCTCTCAGGAACGTGGTTGGGATACAGTTATTGGTCTTGTACCAGGTAAAAGAACAAAATTGCTCTGCTTTTATAAGCATTATAAGAGCGTCTTATAGTTTTCATGCTAACATTAGTAGCTTAGCCCGCCAAAGCCACCCGTACCTCCAGGCAGCATTTGTATATTGTCTCACAAGCACCCTAGACCAACAGGAAAAGAAAAAGTCTTAAAGTCCTATTCAGGCTGCATGTTATTATTATTATTATTATTATTATTATTATATCCAATATATTCAGCACAGAGAAGTGAAGACAGAAAACCTTTAGATAGATATGATGTCCATGCTGCACACTGACCCCTCATTGTCCTGTCTCACTCATATTATTCTACATGTTTTTGAAGCTTTAATTACCCCAAATGCTTCTGGAAATGAATTTGTGTGCTGGACCTCAGACTGTTTGTCTTGCCTCGAGGAAAACATATCAGTGTGAGGTTGTAGCTCCCAAGTAAAATAGCTGCTGGAAATTTGATGTCTTTATAATATAAATGTCTGTTTTCATTTGTGCGTAGCATAGTACATAGCGAACATCATGTTTTTGTAGAAAATGTCTGGACACGCCAGAGGCAAATGCAGATGTGCTGCCAGATCGAGTGGGTAATGAAAGAAGGGGGACAAGACAAGACAAGAAATCTTGATTATTCATGACCATCTAGTAAGATAAATGAATTCTGGTGTATGAATGAATGATCTGGTGTAACACACTCTAGTGTTAATTTAACATTCTCTTAAGTCTTTTTTTGCTTATTCCTTCACCCCGACATTTCCTTACATCACTCTGATTTTTACTGTTTGGATTTTTCTGTTATTATTTTTAACCCTCTCATTCTGTATGGTCTGCTTTTCACCTCGCTATTCACCACCCTTCTCTCTCCACCAGTCTGATGTTCTTCTGTCATTTTTTTCTTTCTTTCCTAATCCTAAATACTTATCTTCATACTGACTCCTTCTGTCTTCTTTCAGATGAAGTCCATGCACGAAACCCTGAGCACCAGCTACAAGCAGGTGGAGGAGGAGGTGAGAGAGCTGGCAGATAAGAAGGAGAGTGTTGCTCACTGGGAGGCTCAGATCACCGAAATCATCCAGTGGTGAGTGCACACACACCCTCACACACGGCACATCTGCATATATTTCTCTAGTGATTAGATAAATGAGTTTGCAGAATTGTGGAAAAGTAATGATTTATCATTTTGATGGTGTCACCTAGACGAGGATGAGTTTCTTTGTAAATCTGCTTACTTTCTAAGAGCCGTCCATGTGTCATTTCTGTTTCCTTTTCCACTCTCACTCCCGACTTGATGTATAGAGGTCTCAGGCTAGATCCAGATTCTGCATACGCTCTTATCATCAGGAGGTCTCACATTCTACATCCATCTAGGACCGAGAGTCCAAATAAACAAAACTGGCTGTATGGCATATACTGTACTTTCCCCCCTGTTCTTCTGTGGCAGTCTATGATGTTATGTTCACTGACGGACAGCAGTGTGAGTGTCCTACACTGTCCAGTGACATAGCCTTAGTAGCACGTTAAAAAAATGTGCTTGACTTCCTGCCTTATGTCGGTTAGAGGTGACTATGTGGTGTGAATGTTCAAATGAACAAACTGGGAAAATTGTATAAAAATCAGTGACAATTGTATATTGAACTACAATTTTCATTATACTTGTAGTGAGGCTTGGGTACTCTACAAAAAGGGAGAAGAGACAGGAAGAGGAAAGAGACTAATTAAATATGTATATATCCTGTATGTGGCAGTAACTCCCAGCCCAGTTCCTCTAATGTGCAAGTCATGTTGCTGAATGATTACAATTCCTACGAAGACACGCGTCTCTTCTGCAAGTTGGCGACAAGTTATCCATCGATCAGGATCAGCCGTTCTACTTGCTGAAAGTTGGGAACAACTGCAGTGGGCTCCGAGCCATTTCGGCTGGATTCATCATTCAGGACATATATGTTTCTTTAAAATGTTTGCACCATTCAAATGTTTTACTGCAACTTTTCATCACCATACTGTGCTTGAAGTAAATGTCAATCGGATTTACGCCTCAGCTTGACTTGAACCCACTCACTTACCCCAGAAGCGGGACATCGAAGCTTAGAGTGAAGCATTTACTGTACAGTCTGTGCATTTGAGGCAAAAGTTGGTGGAAAAACAAAGAAGCTACAGTATATTGTTATGCACTGATTAATGCATAGTTACAGCATTGAGACAGAGACTATATAGTCAGTGACTTTTCTGTTTGTTGATTGATCTGAAGCAAATACATGTTATTACATTTGAGCATTTTTAAAGGTAAGATGTGCTGCTATGGTTGTGTTTAGTTGTTTGTTTAGTTTAGGTACTTGTATCAGAGGATCTTATAAACACTTCTCTTGGTCAGAGCTCATAAATTACAACTTATGACCTCTAGGCAAATGGAGCAAAAGTCTACGCAAGCTAACACAAATGCATTTCCAGAAACAGATGTCATTTTAATTCTCTTTGCTACTGCCACTTTTATTTAGTGGGTTAATAAATGCTGACTATTTTGCATCAGATGTGTTCATTAAGGACTGGCACACTCAGGGTCACGTTTACGTACTCATATAGAGTAAAGTTGAGTTATGCTTGTGCTGAGCACTATGTGCATGTGTGTTTAAGGGTAAGTGATGAGAAGGATGCTCGAGGTTATCTCCAAGCACTGGCCACTAAGATGACTGAGGAGCTGGAGGTTCTGAGGAACAGCAACCTCGGGGCCAGAGGCACAGTGAGTCTTCTTCCTTTTCATCTTTATCATCATCAGCTAGCTAGAAGATGCACTAAATCTCTTGGGATTTACTGTTTATCCGTCTAAATGATCAGATGGTCATGCTCACAATTCATGTGTTGTGTAATTTCCTTGCTTCAGGACATGCCATGGAAGATGCGCCGTTTGGCCAAGCTGGACATGTCGGCTCGCCTGGAGCTGCAGTCTGCACTGGATGCTGAGATTCGGGCCAAGCAGGCCATCCAAGATGAGCTCAACAAAGTCAAGGCCTCTAACATCTCAACTGAGGGGTAGGATACCAGCGAACACTATATCTCTTAACAGAGGAAGACACACACACACACACACACACACACACACACACACACACACACACACACACACACACACACACACACACACACAGTATGCAGAGAGTTATGTTTCCTGGACAGGAAATGCATTCCTCCATGTCATTCCTTGCTGGTTACGTCTCCAGTTAAGGAGTCCGAAAACATCTTAAGATAATTTCTGACAACTTTAGGGGGACAGTCCGTGAAACTTGATTGTGCTTTGAGAAACTTTGGATTCACACAGAGAGTGAATAACATAATAACAATAACATTTTGTAACACAAAGTTTCACTTTCAGTGATTTCTTATTCAAAATAAATAAATAAATAAATAAATAAATAAAGTAAAGATAAGGTTGTTAGTCCTACAGCTGCTCCCAATGAGGGGTCGCACATCTTGGCACAGTTTTTACGCCGGATGTCCTTCCTGACGCAACCCTCTTATTTTATTTGGCTTGGGATTAGCATTGCTTCATGTGGCTGGGGTTTGGGCTTTGGGAAGGAATTGAACCCAGGGCTTCCGCATATTACTCGAGAAACCTAGTAATAATAATAATAATAATAATAATAATAATATAACTTAAAATTTCGAAACATCATTTTGCCATAATATTGAATTTATTCTCAAAATAAACAACACCCCACTTTTCAGTTATTTATTTGTAAAAAATGTTTGGAATCATGTATGATTTTCGTTCCACTTCTCACGTGTA
>JAQQZT010000020.1:205513-218670 GCA_030068275.1 Clarias platycephalus | reverse complement strand
TTATTATTAAAAAAGTTCATGAAGTCCTCACTATTGCATGATGTTGTTGTGGAGATTTCTGCAGTGGTCTTATTTCTTGTCTGTTTGTTTTGTCTCCGGTAGAACATGCGTGCTCAGGAAAGCCGGTCTGGTTTCAGTGGCTCAGTCAGTATCCCATCCTTAGCAAAGAATCGTGGTGAACCCGGACGCTCCATGAGCGCCAGCAGCGGCCTGGGTATACGTGAGTTTCTCCATCCATGCGCTAAAACCACCCCTGGGGACACAGTGCTATTCCTTTTCCCTTCCCTTATACATCAGTCATGCAAATTAGTTATGCAAACATGAATCATTATGTGGTGTTAGTTATTATTGTAACTTTATTATTTAATCTCATGTTATTATTTTGTTTTTGTTTCACATTAATGAATACAGTGCAGACATTAGACAATCCGTTGGACAATGAAACTGAAACACTGACCAATTTATTGTTTGAGGTTTCATGGCTAAATTTGACCAGTCTGGTGGCCAAACTTCACTAATCGCACAGTCCACCAGTAAGACCAGAGTGTGAAGGTTTAATTATCAGAGTAATAGCACAGTTTTGCTTAAAATATTCCAATGCACACAACATTATGGGTGACATATCAGAGTTCAAAGAAGGACAAATTGTTGGTGCGCGTCTCGCTGGCACATCTTTTACCAAGACAGCAAGTCTTTGTGATGTATCAAGAGCATACATCAAGAGATGTATCCAGGGTAACGTCGTCATACCACCAAGAAGGACGAACCACATCCAACAGGAGTAACTGTGGACACAAGAGGAAGCTTTCTAAAAGGGATGTCCGGGTGCTACCCCGGATTGTATCCAAAAAAGATAAAACCACAGCTGCCCAACTCACTGCAGAATTAAATCTGCACCTCAACTCTCCTGTTTCCACCAAAACTGTTCGTCAGGAGCTCCACAGGGTCGGTGTACACGGCCGGGCTGCTATAGCCAAACCTTTGGTCATTCATGTCAGCAGCGAAAATCTTGGGCTGTCGACAATGTGAAACATGTCTTGTTCTCCAGCGTATTGATCTCCCATGGCCTGCACAGTCACCAGATCTAAATATTATTGAGCCACTTTGGGGTGTTTTTGAAGGAGCGAGTCAGGAAACGTTTTTCTCCACCAGCATCACGTAGTGACCTGGTCACTATTCTGCAAGAAGAACGGCTCAAAATCCCTCTGGCCCTGTTCAGGACTTGTATCGGTCATTCCCAAGACGAACTGATGCTGTATTGGCTGCAAAAGGAGGCCCTACACCATACTAATAAATTATTGTGGTCTAAAACCAGGCTTTTTAGTTTCATTGTCCAACCCCTCTCTGTCTCTCAGGCTCCTCATCTCAGAATGGCAGTGCCCTGAGGAGGGAGCTCTCGAGCAGTAGCTACAGCTCCAAGCGGCAAACAATGACATCGCCGTCTGAGAGCTCTCTGTCATCAGGAGGAGGCATAGAAGCAGGAGATGCACCACTTTCTCAGTTTGACCGGGAGGTGAGTAACATGCCTATGAACATTAAAGCTCATGAGTTCCATTAAAGGTGGTTAGCAAATAAATTCCACGAGGGACAATCACTTCATCATTCTCTCACTTAATCATTCACATCTGTCAGTAGCAGAACCTCTTTTAACACATACACTTATATATAGCCAGTTTCATAAATATCGGATCAAAGGTTTTGTTGCGCTCTGTACACCACCACTTCAATCTGAAATGAAACATCTAAGTGAATCAATACTTTCAGCTTTAATTCAAGGGTTTTAACAAAAGTGTGGCATTAACCATTTAGGAATTACCCAAACACACACATCTTGGTGGCTCATAAATAATGGAACAAACGGAAGAAAGGCCCTTGTTACTCTATGACTAAACAAGTAGACAAAAATGTCTTAAGGTGGTTCTTACTGCTGCATTTGCATTTGGTACAGTAGCTGTGCAAGTGAAGGAGGCCATGATTAGGCTGAAGAAAACCTCAAATAAACCCATCTGAGAGATAGAAAAAAAAATTGGACATTACAACAGTACAACAGTTTAGAATATTCTTAAAAGGAAGGGGTTCACTTGCAAGCTCTTGAGGAGCGAGGTCTGTCATTATCAACAGTCAAGGCTACAGGCGCTATGAAGTAAATACAGATGCTTCACAACAAGGTGCAAACCACAGGCAACACTCAAGAACAGAAAGGCCAGATTAGACTTTGCCAGATTCTTTGCTCTGATGAAACCAAAATTTACTTGTACCAGAATGATGAGAATAGAAAAGTGTGGATAAAGATTCCCCTCCAGCTCATGATCCAAAGCATCACATCATCTGTCAAACATATTTGAAGCAGTGTTATAGCATAAGTGTGTGTGGCTGCAGTGGAACCAGGTTTATTTATGATCTGACTGTTGATAAAAGTAGCAGAATTAATTCTATACTTTCTATACTCTATACTCAGATTCATCCAAATGCTGCAAAACTGATAGGACATAGCTTCATATTGCAGATGGATAATGACCCTAAACATACAGTATGGGATATTCTTCAACAATAGAGTATTCTGTTCATGCTGTGTGTTTTCTGAAGACAAGACTGAAACAGGTAGTCACTGTTTTCAAAGTATTCTCATCCAAGTATTAAAGGTAATCCTTGTGTTTGGTAGTTATGAGCCACCGAAAGTTTGTGTGTGTGAAAATGACTGTAATTCCTAAATGGTTAATGCCATACTTTTGTCAAACCCGTTGAATTAAAGCTGAAACTTCACTCACATCTTTAGTGTTTCATTTCAAATTGCGTGTGGTAGCGTCAAATGTAAAAAGAAAACTGTATTTGTTCCAGTATTTATAAACCTGACTGCATGATTTTTTTTCATCAAATATCTGAAAATATTTAAACTGTCATTATACATACAGTAGCTCTTAGTGTCCTCGAACAGCAGGTTGTTGTACAGTGTGTGTCCATATAGCCAGTCCTGTCCTGCTGGAGTTTCACTATAACAAGTCTGTCTAATATTCCTCATCTCTTTCAAGCACTTTCCACTGGGGTTTTAGCTCCTACTATACCACCACACATACCCATACTATAGCATGTTGTATCCCTTCCCTGGTGTGGAAGCCACTTTTGGGCTCTCAGTGTGCCTTTCCTTCCCAGTGGCAGGCCGTCTCACCCTCGGAGAAGACGCCCGATCTGAAACGGGCGTTACGGACCCTACTTAGTAAGATGAAGGTAAAGTTGATGCGCTTGGCATTGAAAGCACTTCCCCTGCTAGAACAAAAACATTTATGCTTTTGTGTTGTTTCACACACATGCTCTAAATCCATCTCACACCACCAACTCAGCATTAGGGAAGAATCATTTAAAAAAAGGCTTTGGATCATGTCCCTGAGTCAGAACTCTGCATGTATCTGAGCATTTATAGTTGCTTCACCTCCCTACACACATGTTCTGTGGACTTCTGAAACGCTGTGTTTGAGGATGGACACTTTTGCCAGAAATGACTGGTGATTAAACTGAGCAGTAAAAGTACTGTTTCCTGTCAAACACCCCATCATCAAGTGCCTCATTCCCAAAAACAATCCACAATATATGCATGTCGCCGAAGTGTTACACAGAATACTGGCAATGAAGTGAACTTTTAATGTCATTGAGCTTTCTGACATTTTCAACATTAAAGACAGAAACGGTTCATGTACTGTTATAAAACGAATGTAAGCAACACAGGACCAATACAAGTATTTAACAAAATACTCACTGCTTAATTTTACACACCAGTCTTAGGTTGGTGTTATGCCACATTTTACTGTTGGAAAAAAAAAAAAGTGTTGTGTGTCAAGAAAGCATCCATATTCATTTAATCCACTTATATCCTTTCAAAGGATATAAACTGATCCTTTGGGAAAATATGAACGCAGGCAAATATTTATGCATGTACAGATTGAGGCTTTAAATATGCATCTCATACACATCTGTAGCAGCTGTACTGTTTATAGTACACTGATTATAAGATGTGTCTCTGCTTCTTTTGGGCAAATATAAATGTGTGTGTGGGCCCGATTTTATTTTTACAGTACTTAATAAGCATCAATCATTAATGCTTGTAAGGGGTGATTGAGATCCCTTTTACATCCTGTAACAAGTAAATACATAAACTATCTATTTTAAGATTATTTTTTTCTACATCTTAAACTAAACAAATGTTGATAATGTGACTAGCGTGGAATATTTCAAATATTTCTCAGTGGTCAGGTAACAGGATTGAGTGGATTCAAATGCACATCGTTTAAATGTACAAGTGTGAGATTGATTCATGTTTTCATGCAAAAATATGAACTTTCAATTATTTTCCTGAATAAATTTCAAGGTAAAATGTAATTATAATGATCTGTGACCAGAGGTGGGTAGAGGAGCCAAAAAATGTACTCAAGTAAGAGAAGCTGTACTTCAAAATAATATTACTCAAGTACTGAGTAACTGTTTCATCGTAATGTCCGATTAATTTTTTTTTTGAATTGATGTAAGCAGCCACACAAAATGATAAAATAATGTACATTTTCTGACATTTCTAAATAATAAATAAAATAAAATAAATGAATAAAAATAAATATCTTTACAAAACAGCAAATTAAGGAACAAGAAACTAATTTTCTAATCTCACATATCTAAAGAATATTTAATGTGTAGAATAAAAGGTTAGAAAAGTAAGGAGTGGAGTGGAGTGGAGTGGAGTAAGAGTAGCGTTTCTTCTTCACAAATCTACTCAGGTAAAAGTAAAAAGTACGATGCAGTAAAACTACTCCTATACGTTTTATTTTTATTTTTTAAAGTTACTTAAGTAAATGTAACTCAGTACTACCCACCTCTGTCTGTGACGGACAAACACGCAGATAATATGGATAGATTTTAGTAAAGTTTTAAGGTGTTTGTCTGAAACGTACACATAGGTTGCAGTAATGTAATGTCAGTGCAACACAAATATAGAATTCAATTCAATTCAGTTTTATTTATAAAGTGATGTTAACGATGGTCAACAATGGTAACAATTGTAGCTTTACAGAATTATATATGGAAATAAGTTTGAAAAGTATGAGGCAATAGATATAAATTAAAGAGATCAAAGGTTGAAAAAAGATTTATCATCCCACAAAAGTGCAACCTGAGAGCAGTATAACTGAAACCAACACGTCCTGGTTAACATTTGGCTTTCCCTTGCTGGACTTGCAGGACTCAGATTCACCGCGTCACTCCACTGCCTCGAACAGCTCGACCTTCAGCAGCCCGCCCAGTCCTGCGTCACCACACAAGACCAAGTCTCTGTCCTTGGAGAGCACGGACCGTGTAGGCTGGGACACATGATGGACGCATGACTGGACTAATGGTGGCACTGTGTACCGTCCATATAAATAAACCTCAAGCACTACTGGATCCTCTCTCAAAATGTACCCAGATTTTCATGAGAGGAAAATGTATGGGGAGAAAACATGTGGCTATCAACAAGTCTGGTGTGTGTGTGTGTGTGTGTGTGTGTGTGTGTGTGTGTGTGTGTGTGTGTGTGGTCATTGGTTCCGTTCAGTCTGGCTTAAAGTGAGAGTCAGACATGAGGCATTTCAGAGACTTTGGAACTTGACTGTACTGATATTTGTATATAAACTGGGATTTGGGGTGCACTATTTATTTATCCAATATTCACTGTTGAAGAAGAGTTCCCTGCACTTGTGGACCCTACCAACCACTGCATCTATGATGAAACTGCCATTCTGATGCGCTACTAGCTGACACAGACACTTCCAGCCTGCCCTACTCTCTCACCAATCTCAGACCACATCCTATTCACGACACACACTTTCTACTACCCCCATGTCATGTTGTCACTGGGGTCACTACCTGCTGTGGAATTTCAGAATGTGCTGCCAGAAATAAAGCACGAATCACACAGTATAACGAATATGATATGGTTTTGGACTATAAGCATTTTATTTGGTGAGTTCTGGTTAATCGAAGCCTTCCACATTACTGTACCATCACGACACCTGTGGCGCAGGATCCCCATCACAATAGTGTACATAGGCTGAAAGTAGAGCATAATATAAAACAAGGAAATTCTGTAGAGAGAAATACATTTTGCCTGCATTCTAAAATTTTATTTTATGATTCCTAAAACATTATTTTATGTCTTGTGAAAAATTTACACATTGTTTATTTTCCCGTGTGTAGAATTTAAGCATCTGTGTTTTTTTCCCTCCGATGTCTATTATAAGAGGATATAACATGTATCATCCCGAACCAGGGTTAAAATGTTCATATAATTTATTTATTGAGACAGATTTCCACCTACACCTTAACATTCCCAGCTGTAGAAAGAAAAATGCAAGAAAACATTGAAGCTGTTTTATGAGCAAAAAGAAACAAGTGTTTGTGTTTTTTTTTATCATGTTTCCTGCTAATATTGTGACAGGTTCCACTTGATTATAGAGGTTAGCTGCACAACGTTTTGCAAGTTCTTTAATTATTTAACTGCCTCCTTGTCAAAAATCCAATTATATTACACTATCGTTACTGTACCTTCTATTTAATTTCCCTCTGGGATTAATAAAGTTCTTTGAATCTTGAATCTTAAACTCACTGAAGTGGTCTAAAACACATGGTCAAGTTCCCTAATGGCTTTGGGAGCTACAGTATGGGATCTGAAGAGATTATGTGCAACCATTTCAGACTCCTGTTTCAATTTGAACTTGAGCACAGATTACTGTTACTAGATAATCGGCACCCGTCTCTAGTGCAGATCTACTGTAGGTCCCTGCTCAGCTCACAACTCTGGACTTGCTGCATTGTTCCAGCTGTAGCTCATATCCGCATGTAGAGAAAGGCAGAAGGCAGCTATTGCACAATTACAACGGCCTTTCTGCAATAGTCCACATTACAGTAGCTCTCTTTGCTTAGATATCACGTTTTATTAGTTTTGTAATAATTTGTACAGTTTTGCATGCTGTGTGTATTCATTTCCTGGTTCTGTTACAGATTTGTTATGTTTTGTCAATGTTTTGCAAGTTTAGGGGACTTTTCCTGATAAGAGCTCCATACTCCATACAACTTGTTTTGCACAGATATCAAACAGAAGATCAATATCTATAGACTGAAATAGTGCATTTCTATAAAAATAAGATGATATGATACTGGGGATTTTAGTCATTTGACTGAGAAATAACACTGGACCTGAACAAACGGGTCTAATTTCACCGACTCTTCATAAGAAGACTACAGCAAGACATAGGAGTTTACGCATCAATTTATTCAAAATGATTCCACATCAATGGTTCTACATTTGCAGCAAGCGATTGTGTATCGGGTCTGTCTGATTATCCTGTAATACTGCTCTTTACATGTCAAATGTTTAGCACTATTATCAATAAAACATTCAGCCATCACCCTCTTCTGTAGTACTTGGTTATGTGAGAAATCATGTAAAAGAGGAGGAATACATCGTAAACATGCCAGTCTAATTAAAGAAAGTCTACATGAAGTGCAATAGAGGAACAGCGTAGGAACATAACCCTGTTTTTCTCTATAAAAGGTTCTTAAAAAACACCCAAATGTACACAAAATTCGAAGCTTGTAAATAAAGCAGCAAGTGCTTCAACACAGTAGTAAAAAGATGGTATAGGAAAAGCCCTTAGTGTTTACCCTGTTGATTCTTTAGAGTTCTTTCCTAAATTTTCTGCATGTTGTATCGGGGCATCTGTTCTGTTTCATGGAGTCTCGCATCCATGTGCAGCAAAAACTTCTTCATCATGTCCTTCAATCGTTAGTACAGTTCAAGGAATGGCTCCCACTTCCTATTTAACAGAGTGGATGCCGTTAACAGGGCGGGCTTCTGTCTGAGCGCTGCTGAGGTCCCGGATGCTGGTGTGCCGTGACTGGCTGTCTAAGCACTGTGATCCGCCGTGTCGTGATTGGCTTTCCAATCGGACCATGCTGCTTTGCTGAAGCTGGTCATGGAGGCAGGCTGCAGTGACATGTGGGAAACGGGGCTCGTCTCGGAGACTACAGGCTGCGTACCTGCATGAGGAAAGGGACACAGTAAGCTGTTCCTGCAGTGCTGAGCTACAGTACATCCTGAAAACATGAATGCTAAGGAATTTACTTCCAGATATATTATGCAGTAGAAAACCTGATTCAGCTAAACGAGGCATCTGATTGGGATGTCTTTGCCGTCACTTCACAGGTGATTTTGGAATGGAGAAGTGAATGATTTAATTCTGCAACTGAACTAATTCGGCACTTAGAAAAACAGATCCCTAACATGGAAAAGCACAATGATTGTATGTACAGTTCCCACAGACAGATGCGTCTATTCTGCAAGTTGGTGACAAGTTATCCATCGATTTTCAAGGATAAGGCGTTCTACTCGCTGAACGTTCACAGGAACGACTACAGTGGGTTCGGAGTCACCTCGGCTGGGATCGTCATTCACTGATACGTGGCCGCCTTTAAAATGTTTGCACCATTCAAATGTTTTACTGCGTCTGATTACCCAACTGTGTTTCTGTAAAAATCGATTTTACGCCATCATTCATCAGTAATTTCATCAGTTGGACTTGAATGCCCCTTGTACCTCATATTAATATGTTTAATAAATCCACACCAATTTAGTCTCGTTCTGGCCATCTGTGCCGAGATGCATTTTAGATCAGAACTTGGAAACATCATTGAAGCATTAAAGTCAGCTCCAGAATTATTGGCACCCAGATGTTGAAAAGTGTCTCTTATTTTTAGTTTTGTTTTGGGAGGTTAGTCAAAACTAGTCTTTCCAGAGGTAAACCAAATACTGTTAAACATTCATGTATACTGCTTCAAAAACACAGTCACACTTGTGTGACCAGCTCATGCTCCCTCACCTGTCATCATGTGATTGGCGCCGACTGCTGTGGAAACCGCTGGCTTTGCTGTGCATGCTGCTTGGACGGCTGCTACCGCTGTGGGCCTCATCAAGCATGGCCAGATGGGTAGAGGAGGCATGGGTGGAGGTGCCTTGGGTGGAGGTGCCTCGGGATTGGCGAACCACAGGAACCCCGGGCTCACGCAGAAGCAGCTGGGTAAAGTCAGGCTCCTGGAGCACCTGTCTACTGTCATGTACCACACTGCTTGTGTGGGAAGGAGACGGACAAGAAACATAGAAAGAACATCAAGAGAAAGGGTGGGAATGGGAAAGGAGGGGAAGACAAAAATGATGCGAGTACATTAAAACCTTGGACTGTGAGTAACTTGGTCTACGAATGTTTCACAAGATGAGCAAAGATGTTTAATAAATTTTAACTCGATAAACGAGCAATGTCCCCAAATGTCACGTGATCACAACTGAGCCAATGGTTCTTCTATCTCACATGCTGTGGGATTGTGGGTAATCATCTCCCATGCTTGATCTCAGTGTGTGTGCATGACCCGTATAGTCAACATCCGTGCACGCATACAGTATACTGTTTACTATAACATTGTGACCATGTGTGTGCACGTAAAGCTTTTTTTTTCTGTGTCCAAGTGTAGTGTAATGCAACAACAGCCTGTGAAGAAAAAGGTTAAAAAGGCTGTAGCAGTGCGGGAGATGAATCTGTTTTACAACAATGCAATGTCACATTTCCACAAAATCCTTAAAAGGAAGCAAAAGCAAGTGTCATTTGATAGGTTTCTTGTCACACAAAAGGAAAAAGATTCCAGCAGACAGCAGTGATTCTGTTCTGTTCTCCCTCACATCACCCACGACTCTTTTCAAAGGTAAAGTGCCGGTTAATTTGTTTTATTTTTACTTTATATTTTGTATTAAAAACGTTTTTATATTAATATTATTTGGCTTTGATATACGAGTGCTTTGGATTACAAGCACATTTCCAGAACAAATTATGTTTGCATTCCAAGGTTTAACTGTAGTTCTAATTAATCTACACAATGAGCCAGAGTGGCCGGAGAAATTTATTTCAGTCACATCTAATACATCTCACACCTTATGGATTTCATCAGCTGGAAACCAAGACACGACAGACAGACTCTTATAGCGACAGCTCTTGTTTTCAGGAGACTCACTCTTTTCTGTGATGGCCATGAAAGAAGCTGGCCCACTCGAAGCAGGTCTTCTTACTGCCCACCCAAAAGACAGATGGGATGCCCACCACCAGCATCATCAAGTACTTCATGAGGAAGAGAGCAACATTTGGTCTGCTCATCTGCTCCATCTGGACAGACAACAAGCCAATACAATTTTGTACAATATTTTTCTAATTATAATGTTTTTTGGGGCAGCAAGTGGTACCGGAAATCTTTTCCTACACAGCCTTCATTTCTCAAGCAGAATATTAAGCAAGAACGGTTTTAATTACTGTATCTATTACACATGTGGCTTTGCATTAGCACGGTGCCTTTGAAATGGAAACGTGAATGATGCAAAAAATGACTGCGTCAGTCTAGTAACATGATTTCCATGCAGACTACAGAATTATTAACACCTTTGTATAGAAATATATATGGAGGAAACCATCCAGGGTTTATGAGCTTGATCTTCGAAAATATATAAATAAATAATGCTTATTTATATAAAAAAAAAAAGTAATAAAACATGCATATCAATTACTGGAATCTAGTGCTTTGAGCAAGCTCTCTCTGCTAACATTAACAGCACAGAGTTTACAGGGAAACTTTACACCATCTGGTAGATAACCTTTATTCAGAGTGACCAAAAAACACATCCTCAAATTACTACAAATAGTGCTAAGAATAATACCAAGCTGTCAAAGAGGAATATAGGTTTTAATTTATTAATTTAATAGGTTTTAGCATAAGTTTATTTAATTAGTAATCCCTGTGCTGATTATTCTGAGTCTGGGTATAAAAAGTCTGTGCCACCTCATACTCGTTTTTGTACCCAGGGAAACAGGAAGTAATGGATAACTGCTTAACAGACCCTAAACATCAAAAACGTCAAATATATGGTATGAATAAAAATTTGCTTCAGTTATGTTTTGTTTCTTTCTAACCAAATATATCACATGACTGAAATATGTATTTTTTAAATTTCTGATTATATTTACCTTATTTGTTCGTATACGCCTTGTGTAACCTACCTTGAACGGGCAGGGGATGTGGTAGTTTCTGCACTGCTCCTGCACCCAGGTTATCTCCCACACTGGTCTATAGCTATGCTCGTACATGAAGCAGCCAATCACTGTCAGCAGCGGCACCAGGTACAGCACAGAGAACACACCTATGCGGATCATGAACTTTACCAGCTTGTCTTGGTTCTCCTTGTCCAGTGGGATCTCCATGCGGACGCGGTTCAGTGCTACGATGCCAGCCAGCAGAAGCATGACTCCAGCAGTCACTGCCAGAGCTAGTGGAGCCAGGAG
Source organism: Clarias platycephalus (assembly GCA_030068275.1). Taxonomy (NCBI): domain Eukaryota; kingdom Metazoa; phylum Chordata; class Actinopteri; order Siluriformes; family Clariidae; genus Clarias; species Clarias platycephalus. The sequence continues at coordinate 207,283 of JAQQZT010000020.1, read as the reverse complement.
GAACCAGCGCAAAGCGGTGAGATCGTAAAGACCCACGAAGCAGACACCACTCACGCCATCACCTTCCACCCTGTTCAGTGCCATGAGCGTGACAGTCAGCGTGCCAGGCAGTCCCCAGGCTACTGCGTGAAAGAGCAGCGCTTTCTTTTCAATCGCTTCACTGCCCCACTTGGGTACAGCTGCTAGGAACCATGTGACAGTCAGCACAACCCACCACACGCTGCCCGCCATGGTAAAGAAGTACAACGTCATAAAAAGCAGTGTACATGCCTTGTTATGTGAGCCCTGTGTGACAGTAGCAGCGCGGAAATGTCCTGGGGAAGCCTTATTGCAGGCCACACGCTCCTCCAATAGGAAGCCTAGGAAGAAGACCAGCGATACCATCATGTAGCAAACGGAGTAGAACACGATGGGCCGCTCTGGGTATCGGAAACGACCCATGTCAATGAGAAAGGTTAGAAAAGTGAAAAGTGTGGCCGACAAGCAAATGATGGACACCACCGCGATGAAGTAGCGGGCAAAGATAAGCTCGTCCCTGCTGAAGTACATATTTGGGCATGGGGGCGAGCAGTCACGAACACCTAAGAATCTGTAGCCCAGCTCGGGGTCGACCTTCAGCTCACGCGGGCACCAGAAGCCGTAGTCACGTTGTACTGACTCAGGAGATACCTCTGTGGAGTCGGTACTCGAAAGGAGGTCCTCGGCTCGTGGGTACGGCTCGTCACATTCAGGAAACCTAAGAAATGGGAAGGAATATATGATGCTTCATTATTTTGTCGTCTCGATAGCAAAGTATTAAAGAAAAAGGAAGAAACTAGAGTAAACAACTGACTAGTTGAATATAAGTATAGTATACATAAATACATACATGTACATATACATGGCCGTCTAATTCATAATTTACCGGTTACAGGCCATCTCTTCAGGCCAGCTTAATCCAAAGATGTCCATGAGCTTGTAGCAGTCTCTCTTGGCCCGCTGGCACAGATGGCGGCACGGCAGGGTTACACGGCCATACTCCGTACACACAGGTGCATAGAGTGCACAAAGGAATGGACGCATGTCAGCCGAGCACTCTAGGTTCACCATGGGGTGGAAGGGCTAGCAGGGAAGGTGGATTTATTAAGGCATCACTAACAGTAGCTTTCATGGCACAACACATAAACATAAGCATTTAAGATTAAATAGTTAATGAGTTGTCTGCACTTTACTCATACTAGAATACATACAGTGTGTGTGTGTGTGTTTTAACAGTCTGTATTATTCTTGCCAGGGTTTATTTGTTATAGGTTCCAGTAATCCATTATGCAAATCACAGGCTATGGACAGAAACTCAGAAAACTTTATTGATCCCGCAGGAAATTACCTTTTTTTTTTTTTTCCAGAACAAAGTTATGATCACAGGATATATATTACTGTAAAGTAAGTCCCCTACATACGAACATTTGATTTGCAAATTTTTGAAAATGCGAACATGGGCTTTGTGCATGTTCAATCGAGCAAGTTATATCACATGCCTGGTATACATTGTCATTTGCATGCAGCGTGCGTCCAGGATGTCCACAAAGCAAGTGTAAAGGCAGGAGTGATGAAGCTGGTACTGCTAAGAAGTGCTAAGCAATAACAATGGAGACAAAAGTGAAAATAATTGAGATAATGGAACAAGGTAAAGGCGGCACGGTGGTGTAGTGTCTAGCACTGTCGCCTTGCACCGCCAGGGTCCGGGTTCGATTCCCGTCTCTGTGTGCATGGAGTTTGCATGTTCTCCCC
>JAQQZT010000020.1:155710-168881 GCA_030068275.1 Clarias platycephalus | reverse complement strand
CTCTGTGTTCCCGACGCTTTGTGCGCACACACTCACCGGTATTGGGGTATATGAAAAATGAATATAATTTTTTTTTTAAAAACACCGTTATTCGGTATGAAAAGGTATACCACCCAGCCCTAATTCAACATATCACAAAATCCTTTGTGTAGAAAAAAGTTTTACATCAGCCATTTGTTTAAATTGTTTTGACCGATTTTGAATCATATCAACAAAAAATCAGGCGCAAAAACATTAGAGATTTTTAATATAAGCATTTCCTGTCATGTCCATAAGAGCTTTCTTCTCATAACATTAAGCTGACGTTTGATGTACGTTACTCAATGTACAAAAGTTTTTAGCCACTTCCTGATCCCTTTTATTTGCCATAAGTTTAAGGGCTCACCACGGCTAAACCATTTCATATATCAAAAATCCCCTTAGCCTCCCAGGGCCGAGCCACACTGACCTCCTAATGGCCGCAGATTCCAACATGTGTGCTGATTTTGATGAGTTTTTGAGCATGTTGAGACCAAACAGGCCTAGATGATTGGGGAAAAAAAGATAATTAGAAGAACAAGAGGACCCTGTGCTCACTACTGCTTGGGCCCCAACAAGCTGAAATGGGCCATGTTACCACCTATCGTAGTGGTGTCAGACATACTGTGGCCAGTAAATCGATTCCATACTGTGCAGGTATAATGGGACAAGAGCTGTAGTTGTATAAACGTTCTGAGTGGCAGCTTGGCCGTGCTGGGGCTTGAATCCTGGACATTCTGACCACTAATTCAGAACCTTAACCCTCACAGCTTCTATCTGTAAGCCTCAGTCACTCTGTTTGGTGAGTAAGAGAGCGAGGATTGTCCTCAAAGTGTGAAAGCATTGTGAAATTTAGGAATTCCCTTTAAAACAAACCAACCATGTTTTTAACCACTGCTCCAAGTCTATATTTATTAATCTGTGTGTGTCTTCAAATGAGAGGGGAATGCTCAGGACTCCAGCTGTTGTAGCTCGGCCACCTTCCGATCTGCGAGCTACTGCTGCGTGCTGAACACCTTTAATGGGAGTGTGTCAAAAAGAGTTCCTTTCTGTATGTACTGTGAGGACGTAAGAAAGGAAAGATAAGTCAAACAAAAGGGCACCATTCCACAGACTTTAAAATAAACTGAACTTCATAAATCAGACTGTAAAAGTTCATTACAAATGTACCTGGAGAAAATAAAATCTTCTGAGTAGTTACTTTAACACTGATCATGGTTATGTTTGCAAAACATCAAAGTCAGAAAAAGGCGAAACAGCAGGGTTTAAAGTCCCCTGAGCAAGAGCTCACCTCTGCAGTTCTCTGCAAGGACGTGGCTCATTTACACAGAAACAGCGCATTTAGGGGGACGGAGATAAAGGACTGCTTAAGGGATGAAAATGCATTACAGTATCTGAAGGGTATTTCAACTGGGACATGCGCGCGCACACACACACACACACACACACACACCCCCCCACACACACTTTGGAGGAGCTTGAGACCTGTTAACATGTTTTCCCTGTACTCTAGGTCCTTAACAGTATGGGACCTTTAAAGGTGAGAACTGCTGTGTTTTAATGCGGATGCTGAGAGAAATGTAATGTCACGCACAAACTTTGATTTACTTTGATAGTCATTCAAGCTTACATTAAAGCTTTTCACTGAACGTTACCGTCGTGATCACCAACTTCAGCAACAGTTTTGCATGTGTTAAAAATGTATAATGCACTTTTAATTTTTTTTCACCTAGTCCTTTACCATTTATATCTCGATTAGGTTTGCTGGAATGGGTAATCTTCTAAAAGTCCTTACAAGAGAAATAGAGAACTATCCACATTTTTTCCTGGACTTTGAAAGTAAGTTTGCAGGGACTCTCCATAGCTTAAGGGAGCCTTGAAACGGCTGAATTTATTTATTTATTTTTTTCCTTTACAGGAGAAAGCGAAACGCCATGTCTGAACACTCTCATAGACAACACCAGCATCTCTGTATTAGTTAAGAAGAGCAGAGGGGGGGGCTACCATTCGCCACCATCTGGAGATTGCGGGTTCTATTCCCAATGATACTGAAGCGGTGCATACCCGTGGGTCTAGGGAGCAGATTGGCTGTGCTCTCTTGAGGGGGCATACCTGCACTTGCATCCCTCTCAAGTCATGGGCATCCTGGGCACACAAGCAGAAGGGGTGGATGGCACTTTCTTCTGAGTGTTCCTCCTTTTGAACTGGTGTCTCACGTCTCGGAGGAAGGATAGTCTTCGCCCTCCCTGATTGTTGGATGTCGCTTTGATGAGCGTGTGTCTGACAATAAATTCAATCTAATAAATGAGCAAATCTGAGAATCCATTTTGTAGAACTTTATTGGCACTGAGCTTCATTATGGAGATGAGGCTGAATAACAAAGATCTGTGCGAGTGTTTCAGACATGGTCATGCTATTGAACTGCTGTATATTACATGCAACACCTCTCTCTCTATTTCTTTGCTTGTTTTCCTCTTCCAGAAACCAAATGGGGAATCTTTTAAAAGTGCTCACTTGTACAGAGCTTGATCAGGGGCCAAACTTTTTCCTTGACTTTGAAAGTGAGCAGAGCTTTTGCCTGGCCCAGTCTGTCCTTCCTGCTGTCTACTAAATCTCTGCATGTCTCGTTGTCTGTACTGTATATTCGATAGACACAAAGCCAAACCTTCATCATGACGATTTGAATAAATTGCCCTGCACACATTATTCTCAGAGAGAACATTAGCGTATGCAAATTGGATGGCTTTACATCGGATGTGGTGTTTTGCACATGCAGATTTTCCGTCCGTTCTCACAAGATGACACTTTGCACCTTTTCTTTCCCCACTTGTTATTGTTTACAGACGTGTTTGCGTGCATGAGCATGTATCCTGTTTTGTATGTGTTACAGCCACTTGTTGTCACACCACCAGTAAAAGGCTGAGATGCATGGCACAATAATTTACATTCCTGCTCTATCTTATTAGATGCCTTTTGCCATTTGCATGCTTTTATGTACATCCTTTCTGTCTGTACTAAAACTAACATGTCCTGTGGATATCTCATGTACAAGTTCCTGTTTTCACCATGTTCTTTACATTTCCTCACATGTAAATGGAAATAATTCAGAAGCTATATGAAATGTACAATGTATACTATTTTTTGTTGTTGTTTGTTTTTAATATTTTTATGTATTATTTGTTAGGTCTTGTGTGTAAGTAACGGTTTCTGTATGTGTATCAGATGCACAGCCCACAGAGTGTGAGCGTGATGTGTGGAACCAGGTGAATGCTGTCCTCCAGGAGTCTGAGAGCATCCTGTCACTCCTGCAGGCATATAAGGGAGCGGGACAGGAGATACGAGATGTAGGTCACACACACACACACTCACACACACACACACACGAATATTGTATATGTACTGAACAAACGGCAGCATTATTCAATGGCTTTGTATTTTTCAGGCCATACAGAATCCCAGCGATTTGTTGCTTCAAGAACGGGCGTGGAACTCTGTGTGTCCCCTCGTCATCAGACTCAAAAAGTTTTATGGTTTCTCACTAAAGCTGGGTAACGCTCTGACCGTTCATCTTTAAATCCTTTTGAGTTTTAAAATTAAGGACACGGTTCATGTATGGTCTCTTTTGTTGGTGCAGAGAAAGCCCTGCAGAGCCTGTTGGAGTCGCTGACCTGTCCACCTTACACCCCCACTCAGCATCTGGAGAAGGAGCAGGCCCTCGCCAAGCAGTTCGCAGAGATTCTGCACTTCACACTCCGCTTCGATGAGCTCAAGGTGCATGTTATATTTCACTTGTTTAGAAGTATTGCTTTATTTCAGTGCATCCTGCTTGATTTTAACTGATGGAGTATTTTGTTGTTTCTTCAGATGCGAATTCCTGCTATCCAGAACGACTTCAGCTACTACAGACGAACGATTAGTCGAAACAGATTAAATAACCTGAATGTAAGAAGCCACTGTTAAACTCCCTACTCTTTCCAAAATGCTTTTAAAGAACAGAAGGTCATGAGCTTTTATTCCAAGCTGTTTCCTTGTTCACCATTTTCCTCAAAATGTCTAAATGCATGAGATCCACAGATGTACAGCCAACACAACCATTTTTACTTTAATCGCGGACTGATGCAAGAGAAAATAGCTGTATGTCTGAAAAAAATTTAAGATGAAGTCATGGACAGTTGAGTGATCATAAAATGATGATCTCCAGCAAGCTTGTGGGACGCAGGGCATCTCCATCGTCACTGAATGATTACTGCATGGTTTGTGGTTCAAAAGACATTCTCTACCTTCAACAGAATTTTCAGAAAGAGGTTGCAGTTTCTGCAGAATTGCTATAAAACCAGTGTGTACTGTACTTCCTGGCCAAAAAAAAGTCGCCATTTGAATTTAGTGTGCTGAATTTCTGAATGTACTGAATCACCAGGTCTCCCCCCTGGTTTTTCTTCCCTGATGGGGACGGACGTAATTCAGGACTTTAATAAGTAAGGGACAATCTTACCATTTTGATTCATATGATACACATTCCATACAATCTTAAATAATTCTTTTGATTGTGTGAAGCTGCTTTGCGACTATGACAATTGTTAAAAGCGCTATACAAATAAAATTGAATTGAATTAATAGTGAAAAGGTGGAATAATATTCACAGATGAACTGGCTCCAGAGTCCTGATCTTAAGCCATTGGAAGTCTTTTAAAACTTGTAACAATGCCACGGAAAAAGCACACCATGATCAAAGGCAAGGACAAGAAACACACATCGAGTGTACCAGTACGCCACTGGTCACAACACTGTAATGGTAGATACAGTAGATACTCCAATACCATCTCGGGGGTGGAATTCTCAAGATAAAGTTGTGATCATAAAAATAACAGTAGAGGAAACAAATAAATGATTCATGGGCGCTAAACATTTGTGCTTTTTGTTTCATTTATTCATAGCTGGACATTGAAAATGAAGTCAACAATGAAATGGCGAACAGAATGTCGCTATTTTATGCTGAGGCCACTCCGATGCTGAAAACCCTGAGTACAGCGACTACGAACTTTGTCACCGAGGTAATGCTCTCCTTCCTGCCGTCATCCTAAATATTTTCCTATTGAGGTATGCAACCAAATCTGAACGATCATTAAACTTTAGTTGTAAAGATCCCAGTCCTGGAGCTCCATAACTATAAAGATTTAGCTAATTAGCTTACAAGTCGAATTAGGAGTGTTCCAGCGCCTGTGCAGTATTAAAAGCAATTCCTCTCTCCTTGTAGAATAAAACACTGCCCCTAGAGAACACCACAGACTGCCTGAGCACCATGGCCAGTGTGTGTAAGGTCATGCTGGAGACCCCGTAAGTAACTCTGACAGCGGCTCTCGTTTCGTTAACCTGCTCTGCCTTAAGTGTCTCTTAATAAATTCTCATTCTTTGTGTAGGATCAGTGCATGCCTGAACCTCACATACAGTACATCCACAAAGCCATGTCAAGAAAGCTGTATTTGTGTCTTTCTGTGTATCTGTCCTTACATAAAACCTAAGCAGTTTCTAACTTGGTCTAACACTCTAACACACATTTTTATAAAGAAACGTACCAAAAATCACCACATGAGGTAAACTGGGTTCCACACTGTTAAAGACTTTAGCTCATGGTATCTGTGTGTACACAATCTATTGTAGAGTTACGCTGCAGAGACCTGTAACGGTGTCAAAATCTGTCATTTCCTCTGCTGTAGTCTAACATATATTAGCTATAAAAATGAAAGCAAGACAGCGCATTAATTTGTAGTGAAATGATAATCAGTTCCTTGTTCCATGTGTGCCAGTGACTAAAAAGTAGAGTGAGTTGCTGGCTGTGTGCATGCCTCCTTACTGTCTCTCTCTCTCTCTCTCTCTCTCTCTCTCTCTCTCTCTCTCTCTCTCTCTGTGTGTGTGTGAGTCTGATTTGATTATAGTGTGGTGTGTGTGTGTTTATTTCTTCTTATTTCTCAGTTCACCAGCAATTATATCTTTCTACCACTAGAGGGTTCTGTACACTTTTTCTGTTCCCAATTTTCCAATAGTAAATATAAATTTTGTGAATTGAAAAATGTCTCTCTGCATGGTGGCGCTCAATAATTAGACTCAATGTTTATACTTGAAATCGCTAATTACTGGTTGATAATTTGGTTTAAATGTAAATTAGTTTTTTACAGAGGGTTTATTATTAATAATAATAATATTTACTGTTGTTAAGAACAAATTATTACAAGCACTAACCAAAGAACTCTTTAAATTTCCAATTTATGTAGACAGACATGGATTGATTTTATTTCCAGTTTCAGGTGTGAACTCTGTTAGAAGTAAAACGTGGAAAGTTGTTACTGCATAAAAGCCAGGCATGAGGAGATGTGAGAGCCCTCGTTTGCCGTCCTTGTTGGTGTTGTTTAAACAATAAAACTGTCATTTGTCACTTAAGTTTCTTTCTGGAACTTAAATGATGCATGTTTTAAAATTATGTCTCAGCATTACACAGAATAAAGTTAAGTCCATTATATGATGCTCTTTTTGGGCCGTGTTTGTGTCTTTTTTTTTTTTTTTTTTTTTTTGACAGAGAGTATACAAGTCGGTTCAACAGCGAAGACACACTCCTTTTCTGCATGAGGGTGATGGTGGGAGTCATCATTCTCTATGACCACGTGCATCCCAACGGTGCCTTCACCAAGTCCTCGAAAATAGATGTGAGACCTTGTGTTAATATAACACTCCTTTCCGTCTTACTCCCTCTGTTCTTCTCTTTATTTTGGTTTGTTTTTGTTTCTACAGATGAAAGGATGCATAAAGGCCCTGAAAGACCAGCCCGCTGATAGTGTTGAAGGGCTCCTTAATGCCCTTAAGTAAGTTCCTGTTCTGTATGAAGCGCTCACGAAACTGCACTTCATTCCTGCTAATCGTGAACACACTCATCCTGCCATGTTTAGCAAACGTGTAATCGTCAAAAAACATTCAAACTCCTTCAGGTTCTTGCATTAGAAAGGTTTGTAATTCTTTCTCATACTTTTGCTATTTTCTGCCCCACACAGATTCACCACAAAGCATCTGAATGATGAGTCCACTCCAAAAAACATCCGAACAATGCTCCAGTAACCTTTTTCTTTATGTGAAGAGGATCAGTGTACAGACCTCAAGATGTATATGTTTACATTTATTTAAGAAATTGATGTTAATACTCCTGTGTATTTACATAGCCATTCCGTCCAATATAAATTAAATTAAACTGCCTATACTTTGTCAAAGCACAAATAAATGAAACCATATAGCCTTATAAATAAATAAAAGTTAATAAAACTTCATATATCGATATGGTTCTCTATATGGCCTTAAAATCAAGAATGGCGATTATTTTTAACCAAAGTAGCTAATGCGTTGTGGAGTGTCTATATTCAGGGAAGTGAAATGTTCACAAGCTACAAACAAAAGTGTTCTCAGTGGCTGAATCGAATCCAAGTGGTGGTGCTTTTTGTTTCCGGAGCAGTGAAGAAAATTCATTAATTATGTCACAGATGTTCTCCTTTTTTTTTTTTTTTTTTTTCCTTTTTAAAAAACATTTTAATTTTCCCAAATGTTTTGTGTGTAGACTTTTTTTCTTCTTCTTTGTGATGTGTGCTGCTGTTTGTGTGGCTCTGCCTCTAACACTCATTACTCAATGCCACAGCTTTAAAATTTGAAATAAATGAACCTTTTCAGTACATTTTAATATTTTTAGCCTGTTTCAGTCTTTGTGATATTTCAGCAGTGTATACACTCGTTCAATGGGTGGCATCTTATGCACTGGAGAAAGGTATGTGTAATATTTCCTATTAGACAATAGTTGGTTCTAAGCAAGTAATCCGATTGGATGAGATTTTCCCTGAGTGATGATAATGAACAGTAACAACACTGGGGTGCATCACAGGTGCTCAGTAATTGTTAATCGCACTAACAGTTGGTTGCAGCGTGGGTGACAGTAGGTCTTGTATGGTCTGTAGTACAGAGGAAAGAGCAGCTGCTTGCCAAAACCCACATTCAAAACAAAAGCACTTTAAGCAAGAAAATGCATTTGATAACGTTATGCCATCTTAAACAAAATGCTGTCTCCATGGTAAGTCATTCCTAATTGCCTCCATATTTTTTATTAAGCAACTTTCAAAGTTAAGCAGCTTCTAACACAATGCTGAATCCCAAATCCCTCTATAACCTCTAATCAAGGAGACTTGGTGTGTGGGACAAGGGATTGTACAGTCCAGTACACCAGCTTTCCATTTAACTCTATGGGATTCAACCCCAGAACCCGGAAGTTAACACAGCTGATGCTCTAAAGTGAAGCAAGTCGAAATATAAAGTGAAACTTCAAAAATTTACAGTTTACTTATGAGTGATGACTGTTCAGCACCTCTATGGAGGACTGCACTAGAAGGATATGTGCAAAATTAAATAAAGAAGCAAATCATAATCTGTTGATAATAAATGGTGTTACAACAGTGGAACTGTTGTATAAAAGCAGTATCACACTCAAGGTCGCTTGAGTCTAACCTTGTGGTGCAAATTACTTTTTTTGCTGTAAACAAAAACAAACTTGGTGGTTGAGCACGGTCGCCTCACACCTACATGGTCCAAGTCTCACCTGTGTGTGATGTTTGCATGTTCTCTACGTGCTTTGTGGGTTTCCTCTGGGTACTTTTTTTTTTTTTTTTTTTTTTTTTTTAAACTCGTCATAAGACATCCTTTGTAAGCTGATTATACAGTACATTCAATTTAGAAGCACAATTATGCATGCTTGTGCTCTGCTATGGGCTGGCAGTCTGCGCATAGATAATAAATGGATGAATCTTCACGACTGAAATGGGGTGATGAGAGAACTGTGCTTCTTTTCTCCAACACATGATGGCAGCACTTTGCCCTGTTTACCTAAAGGTGTATTCAGGTACAGTATATGTCAGTTACTCCTACCATGTAGCTCTTTAGTTGCTGATAATAGCTCGCCTTTCTGCTGCACACACAAAGGAACAATTAGTGCAAATTGTGTTGGGGGTGGGGGGAGCTTTTTAACTGTACATCCCTAACTTGGACTGTTGAGGTAATTGTATTTAATAAAAGAGAAGAAGAGCTGGCTACTCTGGTCTGGGTTTTAAAGCATTGTAACTTATTGGGACAACGTCTTAAAATGAACCCAAAAATAAAAATAAAAATTCCATGTGTATTTATTGATGCACATTGCTGCATTAATTTCATAATGTCAGAGCTTAAATGGTTGGCAAAATGGAGGAGTTATTGTATTTCAGATTGTATCAACAATTACTGTACTTATTTATGGAGTCAACTGATTAAACTGTTCAACATCTTGTTCCATTGAAATATAAGATGTATTATGTACACAATACAGTATGTATTAATATCTAAACACCAGGTCTAATACTATGAGCTATGAGCTGCTTCAATACCATTGACAATACCCTTAATCATATTAACTGAAAATAAATTGAATAAACTCTATTTGAGGTTAATACTTCTATTGTGTAGCCATATTATCTATCTATCTATCTATCTATCTATCTATCTATCTATCTATCTATCTATCTATCTATCATAATCACAGTTAGCCAAATGATGGCTTGCTAGCAGACTTGACTGTTGGTTTTAATAAGTAATTCTAGTCTATGATTACTAGTGACAATTGTTAAATAGTTAGCCTGATAATAGCTAACTTGGATGTTTCAAACTTAAATCTTTCAGTCCAGCCTCCGAGTGGCGTAGTGGGTTAAAGCACTCGCCCTATCATCTGGGATCGCAGGTTCGAATCCCGGTGATGCTGTTTGCCTCTCACAGCCGGAGGCACAGAGAGAGCTAAATTGGCCGAGCCAATTTAGAGAATGTTTTATTATAAATTAAACATTCACCAGATAATTATTATTCTTTCCAAAAGTTAATTAAAAAGAAAAAAGCTTGAAATCTGTAAATACGTTCATATTAACATGACCTTTCATTTATTTGAATCTTATAATTAGAAATATGATGAGATAAATATGACTGTATTCCAGATATTTTGCTGTAATGCAACAAGGTACAATCTGTATTCTGGAGATCAGATTGCAGTGGACTCCCCTTTAGTGCACAGTTCAATTCCATAACTGTCAGAGCAATAACATTCTTACAGTCGGATCATTTATCATTCATTTCTTTACTCACTCTCTTACTTTAATCTGTTCACTCTTCCCCCACCTCCATACTAACTTTAGTCTATTCCTTGCATCTCTCCTCTCACCTCCTCACAATGCTTTTACCACCGCCCCCCCTTGGTTCCTTATTCGATTTGCTTTGGTAAGTGCCCTTGGTCTCTCTCTCTCTCTCTCTCTCTCTCTCTCTCTCTCTCTCTCTCTCTCTCTCCATCCACTAACACACATGCACATTAGGAGGCATGATGCTGCAAATCACATTCTTTATGTACAGTGCTCTATCTGAATGTTATTCCTCCTATACATGCTGTGTAACAAGTTCCTGCCTGTTCCTGTGTTGTCACCTGAATTCCACCATTTTTTATCATTTCGTTCTATCATTTAAAAATGATAGTAATAAAACGTGCACATCTATGAGGCTTCTTAATACATTTCCAGTTTTTGCTTCCATTTATCTGTAACTTTTTCTCTAGGATTGTTTTCCATGATTTTTGCAGGAGCTGTGTCAAATTATCCCCCAGCACAACAGATTGAGTGTGCTGCTAAAGGAATTGTACAGCAGCAGGTATTAAACCCCCTGTGAACAGTAGAAAATAGTGAATCATGCTCAGAATTCTTTTCATGCTGCAGCACTACTGACGTAAACGTCTCTTGCAGGCTTAAAAACTTCTATTTTGGACCAGCTTGTGTTAATAATTCAGGACTCCTGTGCTGTCATGTGTAGGCCATCTCAGATCATAAAATGGTCATGCTAGCGCAGAATCTGTACTACCATTCAGACCCTGTACATCACATGTCCTCTCAGATCTGTTTCTTGTTTGGGTGAGTTTTTCTGGTGAGTTAAGCAATAAACCATTATGAAAGGTGAAGAGATTTACCAAGCAGAATAAAAATTTCACAGAGATCATTACTGCAGTGTTATATGTTTATGATTAACGTCTCGGGTTACTTTGCTGTAACCCTATTCCCTGAAAAGGCGGGAACGAGATGCTGCGTGAAAACGCTATGGGAGCATCTTGTCATGTTGCCGCTTGTGAAGCATGTGTGTATCAAACACGCCAAATTTTTGGCTTATATAACCTCGGTCAGGTGACGTCATCTGATGAGATGCACCTGCAGGTTATAAAAGGAGTGAACCGGAAACATTCCTCAGATTGATTTGTCTGAACGGACGTCCGGTCACATAGGCAGTGCGACATTGGGACGCAGCATCTCGTTCCCGCCTTTTCAGGGAACAGGGTTACAGCGAAGTAACCCGAGACGTTCCCTTTCAAAGGCTACACTCGATCAACCCTCCGTGTCACACACTTGCTGCAGGGGAATACCTCTTGCTAGTGCAATAGATGAGGCGATCCCCCTGGTTGAATGAGCCCTGATTCCTAGAAGCAAACTGAGCCCACGCGCCTCATAGGAGAGATCAATAGCATCTCTCACCCAGTGTAGTGGCGGCCGCCCCCAAAACATGTAAAAGCTGCTCTGACATACGCCACTGGCTGATGCGGTGGACGTAAATCTGAAAAGCACATACTGAACACAGTAAGTGAAGTCTCTCCTGCTCCGAAGCTGTAAAGGCGGAGGACAGAAGGCTTCAAAAAACAATAGGGTGCATGTTGGGAATGGAACTTTCGGAAGATAGTTCAGTGAGGATGCAAAATGGCCCTGACTAGCCCAGGGGCAAAGTCTAGGCAGGATGGGGAGACTGACAGATCTCCAATCCTCTTAGAGAGGTAATGGCCATTAGAAAAAACAGCTTAAGGGTTAGAACCTGAAGCGCTGACTCTAGTGGTTCAAAAAGGGGTGTCAATTGGATCTTCGAGCATGATAGATAAAACCCACAAAAGGGACCGTGGCTCTAGTGGGTGGCCTCAGCCGTTTAGCTCCATGAATGAAATGGGTAACTAAAAGGGTGTTTCCCACAGTAACCCCATCAATCAGGACGTGGCAGGCTGAAATAGCAGTTACGTACGTCCCGAGAGTACTAGGGCACAAGCCCGAGGACAACTTTTCCTGCAGAAACTCCAGCACTGAAACAATTCGGCAGTGGACTGGGTCTACCTGCTTCGTCATGCACCAACTTTCAAATACATTCCATTTGAGGGCATAAGCTCTTCTAGGGGAGGGAGCCCTAGCACTTAGAATAGTCTTAATTACGCTGGCTGGAAGACCAGCTTGACTTGGTTGGTCCCATTCAGGGACCGAACGTGAAGGTTCCAAAGCTCGGGCCGGGGATGAAATATCGTCCCCTGCGCCTGAGACAGAAGATCCCACCTCACTGAAATCACACATGGTGAGCCGTTGAAGAGGGATACTAGATCCGAGAACCACACTCTGGTCGGCAAACAAGGCGCTATCAATAAGAGGCGCAAACGCTGTTGATGGACCCTCGCCAAGACTCCCGGGAGCAGAGCTATCAGGAAAAACGCATAAAGGCGTAACCTGGGCCACGTACTGGCCAAGGCGTCCAGACCCAGGGGAGCTGGAAGAGTCAGGGAGAAGTAAAGGTGACATTTGCTGATCTTGCGAGGCAAAGAGGTCCACCTCTGCTACATGAAATCTCTCCCAGATTGACTGACTACTTCGGGGTGGGGTTTCCATTCCCCGTGTGTCAGAGATTGACTGAACAGTACAACTGCTCCCACATTCATATGCCCTGGTATGTAAATCGTACTGAGGGACAGGAACCTGGTGCGCTAGCTATTAGCGGCGCGAGCACAGTCCGCCCTGGGGATTAATATATGAGACTGCCATAGTGTTGTCTCAACTGTTGGAGGAAGTGCTTTAGGGCCAGAAATAGAGCCATCATTTCGAGGCAATTGATGTGCTGCATGAGGAGATGGCCTCTCCAGCTCCCATGGGCTAGACGGTCATCTAAGGCCGCACCCCAGCCCGTGAAGGAAGCGTCTGTCGTTAGCATCTGCGACGACAAGACGAACTTAGAGTGGGACCCAGAGTCAGAAACCGGGGTCTGAACCACATAGGAAGGG
>JAQQZT010000019.1:22369826-22384279 GCA_030068275.1 Clarias platycephalus | reverse complement strand
CAATCAACACTACCAAACAGCAAAAACTAGGTACAGTATACAGTAAGAACCAATCGTGTTTCAAAAACAGTACAAAAATTTAAAACCTACCTTACCAGTGGAGAAGAATCCAATATAGAAAACTAAAGCACCCACACAGTTTATTCCATTGTCCAGCCTCATAGGTGTATAGTTTATATTGCTAATCAATATAAGTTTAAAGTTAAATGCTGTTTATACGGTAAACAGTGTGTGTGTGTGTGTGATCAAGAAGACTTTGAGTACTGATTCTGAACAAGCCAAATGTGTTAAATATCTATGGGGGCTGAGCCCACCTTAACTGAAAATCCTAGAAACGCCCCTGCCTGAAGATCTTAAGTCTCGGGTCTGAGAGAAATGACGTCAGATGCAGAGCGCGTCAATTGTTTGGGCTCATGCGTGGCAGCGCTGTTGCTATGGTAACACAGAACCGCGCGAGGTTTTTCTCCTTCACTTTCGCGAGAGATTTCTTTTTATCATGTTGAGTTTAAATGATGTTTATTCGTCGGTCTGTTCGGACCTGCATCTGTCTCTCAACTCTTACATTTCACACGAGCTGAAGGAGACGGAACGCCGCGTTAGGTTTGTTCATCACACCCGCGGTTTTTCTTCCTTACTGTGGATTAATCACTTTATTATGCTGTAATAGTTAAACCGTTTCGCCCTCAGTGATGATGTTTCTCTCAGTCTGAGGGGAAACAGCCGCCTGGCGGCCGGACGCCGGTTAACGGATGGAGACGCGCGAGCCGTGTGTGAGACACTCCGGGGTGATGGACGTGTGAGAGGTGGGACTTCCGGTGTCTCCTGCGTTCAGTCACAGAAATCCTCAGAAACATCAACAGACCTTTAAGAAAGTTCTTACCTGTTCATACCAAACTTACATTGGAAATGGTTGTGTGTGTTGACAGAGACTAGTGTTAAAACCTTATAAAACTGAATATATGTACACCCCTTCTAACTCCACGGTCTTTCGTGATTTTTATTTCTTTCTACACTGTAAAACAATATTGAAGGCGTTTATCTGTAATGAGATGTGTATCTGCTATTTCTGCTCTGTAAAGCTTCATAACGGCTCTAATCTCAGGTGCTGTTTGTTCATTGCTGATTTCGGAGGCTGGTGACTCTAAACAGTTTTGCTTTCTGACACAGTATCAAACTGTACCAAAAAAAATACAAAAGTAATGCAAGCTGTATGCATGTTGGTATACAAACGCATGACTCGTCACGGTCTCCATCACAAGCTGCATTTGCTCCATCATTAAACCCAGCTCTCTGATCCTCTTTAAAAATCCCTTCGTCACAGTTGATGCATGGTTTAAGTTTGGTGCTGGTTTCCGCTTTTTTAAACTTCTTTGTTTATTTCCCGTCATTCTTAATACTTGATATTACAACACTAAGCTACTATATACTATATACATGCTCTATAAATAAAGATGACGATAACAGTGATGATGACGATGATGATATCGATATTGATTATGACATTCTGATTACATGTTCCTGACATCCCCTTGTTCAGCTTTAGATCTGAGTTACAACAGGATCTCAGATGAAGGAGCATTCCATCTCGCACATCTCATTCAGGTATTTTACATATCTAAATAAAATATTCATAAAATTTCCATTTAAACTACTGAGAGCTGCACTGGTTTAAACTCTTACAGGAGAACATGGCTCTGCAGAAGCTCGACCTGATGTGCAACAACATTGAAGCTGATGGTGCAGAGCGAATTGCAAAAAGTTTGCATGTTGGTATATTCTATTTTATGTTAAAGAAAGTTAATCTTTTTAAACATATTCGTGTTATTACTGGTGAGTGGTGTGTTGAAATGAGGTTAGTGTTCTCACCGCTGTTACGTGTTTATTTCCCTATAAAACATTGACATTCGCCATCTATTACAGTATTTTTTTTTTACTCATTAAAGAACAGCAAATTTCAATTTTATATATTTAATGTTGAACTTCAGTGAAACTAGTTCCTGTTCTCACTTGCATTGTTACAGCACAACACAACCCTGAAGAGACTGAGAATGACAGGAAATAAGATCAGAAATAAAGGCGGCATGCACCTCGCCAGCATGTTGCAAAGCAACAGCACGTTGGAAGAGCTGGACATGTCGGACTGTGACCTGGTAATGTGGAGAAACACAGAAATATTTTATTTAAAAATAAAATATTTATGCTGTAATAAATATTCAAGAGGTGCCAGATATCATGATATATACAATATACAGTGCCTCGT
Organism: Clarias platycephalus; assembly: GCA_030068275.1. Taxonomy (NCBI): domain Eukaryota; kingdom Metazoa; phylum Chordata; class Actinopteri; order Siluriformes; family Clariidae; genus Clarias; species Clarias platycephalus. The sequence goes on along the minus strand of JAQQZT010000019.1, from coordinate 22,382,019 downwards.
CAAAAAAAAATTGCAGACTCTAATGTTTTTGTTTGGGGGGGGGGGGTGGTCACCCAATTATCCTCTAATGTAGTCCACTTGACATGTCAAATCTTTTGCTCCTTATCTGCATTTTTGTTCATTTTGTTTTCTTGCGTTTCTTTTTTTTTTGGCTAACTCTACAGGACACACAGAGTCTAATCACATTTGCGATCGCTCTTACCAACAACAGGAGCCTCCTCTCCATCAACATCAGTCGTCCTCTCCTCTTTAGTCTGCAGGTAGCACATTCACACTGCACTTCACACTGGGTGTGCACTTGAGACACGCGACTTGGGCACCAGGTCATAAGTGTGGTGATTTCAGATCTCTCTAATTTACATATTATGACTCAAAATTAAATTGTCAGCTTTACAGATTTTAATACATTTAAACATATAGTCAAGGCTACAGATTAAATTGAATTAAAGTGTAAAATATTTAGATATTGGTGTATTAGATATTTAGTAACAGATGTTATCTGTAAAACTGAGTTAACACTTTTGTAGAGATGGTTTGTGTTAAGTAAGACCAGGTCTTGTATATCATGTTGTGTATAACGTGTAACATTTTACAGCCACCACTAGGGGGCACAGTATGACTGTTTTATGTAGAGATTACATTTAAAGATGAAAAGCGTCAGAGAACTCTCAGATATGAGCACGTGTGTGTGTGCAGTGTGTGAACATAGGTGCTGATATTTTGGTGTGTTTTGGGGTGAATAAGTGCAGTTTGTGGTGATTGTGACAGGAGGAGACGACAGTCCACACGGCTCGCATGCTGGAGGTCAATCACAGTCTGGAGGAGCTGCACATGGCCAAGCACGGCATGACAGACTGGGGACTTCAGAGGCTGTGTGAGGCGTTAATGTTCAACCACAGCCTACGTTACCTGGACCTGCGCTGGTACACACACACACACCCGTACACGCACAAGGTATTTGTGCTTTACAAGGCAAGCTACAAGAAAATTTGATTTTTTTTTTTTTTCACTTATTGACTCCACCTCCCAATCCATTAACCCAAAGCCCCACCTACCATCCCACACCCATGATGCCCTGCCTCCAACTCCCACAATCTACATTATTAAAAATATCACTAAAATTACATTCTCATTTAACTCTTCATAAAGTTAAATATATAAAAAAATATGTATTTGTTTAAAAACGGAATTGTTGATATTAATTAATTATATTACCTGTCCTGGAGGAATGGTGCCGTACCTCTAGAGATTTCATTGTTTTATTTGTGTTGTACAATTGTTTGATAGTTTTTTACTCAATATTATCACTCACCGCTGTTCATAATTGAGTTTAGCTGTGAGCTTCATTTCTTCATCTTATTTTTTTTTTTTACATTTTGACTTCTATAGTAACAGAATAACGAGGGATGGTGCGAGACACCTGGCCCAACTCCTGAGAAAAAATGACACACTGCAGATTCTGGACTTGTCCTTCAACAGGATCGAGGATGACGGCACTGTGTACCTGAGTGACGCCATCACGCTGGAACACACCAAACTCAGAGCGTCAGTGTCACTTCTTGTCTCCAGCTCTTACAGAGGTGTGTTTGTAATTAGCAAAATTTTATTCACTTTGTTGTTCTCGATCAGACTCTCCATCCAGAGCAACAACGTATCCACCGTCGGCCTGGTGTCCCTCAGCAAAGCCATCGCCGCAAATCCTCACCTGATGCACGTTTACATCTGGGGGAACAGACTGGAGGAGCCGGTGTGTGTGGTGAGCTCATTACTGCTTGGTCCGTTAATCACACACTGATCAAACACACACACGGTCCGTCTCTGCTGCTTTAATCATGATAACCCTGGGTATTCACTGGTTCTATTGTGTGTGTCTCAGGCTTTCTCACAGCTCATCTCCTCCAGCCGTCTGTTGGAGCAGCACACGGACGTGACTCCGTACACAGTGGACGGACGTGTTCACCTGGCCGAAGTGTCCAACGGGTTACGCCGGCATTACTACTGGACCCCGAGCTACAGCGAGGATGGAGGCGCTGCCAGTAACGCTGCACTGACTCTCAGCACATCACACCAGCTCACACTCCAACCTTAATGAGCTCAACAACCCGTAAACAAACACACCCCATGTGATTAAGTCATGTGACCCATCTGCTGTGAGCTCGCCTCACTCAGTTTAGGAATAAATACCGTGTGGTACTGTTATAGTAAAAGCATTACTGTTACCCCATGACGTTAATATTTCCTGTAACAGCATCAATCAAGTGGTTTATTCCTCTTGTATCACAGTGACTGACACTGGAGACTCCTTCCAATCATGTTACATAAAATCACACCCATCTGAATCTTTAATCACAACTCTGATCAACACACAAGAGGATAAAAGTAGTGCAGAAGAATAACTGGTAATTTCTTGCAATTTAAACCCCATGGATTTGTTTTATTAATTTATGGTAATTTGAGATTAGAAATATACGAAATTGGAAACATTTCACTTTTGCTGCCTGTCTGCAGAACCTTCGCGGCTCACAATTTGGTAAACAATGATGTAGAGCATTGACGGTACAAGTCCCTGTGAACCTTCTAGAACAAATGCATTCATTTACAGTAGTGCAGATTTTGGGATTAGCTGTTAAAACCAGACAGGACATCAGTCGAGTGAGAGCACGTCGTGTTAACCTGCAATGTTTTGCACGCTTACTTCGTCACTTTCCATCAAGACGTTCCTTTTCTTCAGACTCTTTTCCAGTTTCTGTCTCTCCTCTGAGTTCAGAGTCCAGCGTTGCATAGACACGCGGCGGAGCGACAACAGCTGAGGAAGAGCGTCCATCATAGCTGACATCCACGCAGACGCAGACAGACGGGCGTCAGGACGCAGGCTGATGTCCAGCTCCTGTAGCTGCTTCAGTCCTCCTGCTTCTCTGAAGAGCAAGACCCATTCGGCGTCTCCCACGCGCCCGTTATACGAAACATCTAAGAGCTTCAGATTCGTCAGCACGCCACGCTTACACGCTGATTCTGTAACAAACACACGTGCAAACACTGAACATGTACAGAGCATGTTTTATACAAGTGTGTGGTTAAATTATGTCCACTAGAGGGCAGAGGAGACTGTCCTCTAGTGATTATTCTGGAACACAGAGACAGAAAAGTTCAAGTTATTTCTTTGTATAGACTATTTAAAGGATGCGTTAAAACATAAGAAGAGTCTGTAAAGGTGCTAAGGGGACCCTCAAATAATAAAGAGAAAAAAGAGGCTGCTAAGTGAAAGTGTTCTCTCATTCAGCAACATTTCAAATTTAATTATAAATGGACAAATGTATGTTGTTTCATTGAAAAAAATTTCATTAAATAAAAAAAATAATTGTTGAATTGCTGTGGTAAAAGGAGAATAAAACACTTAGGAATTTGTTGCTTTAGGAAAATCATCAACCTCATCGTGCAACAGTGACTCGCATTTAATAATTTTACTATAAAAAGACACACACACACACACTTTATTCATTATTTAAGGTACATGACCAGACGGTAACGAGCTCTTCTTTTTTTTTTAATGAGCTTTCAGAGTAAATTATTAAATCTACACCACAGACACCTTTACAGGTTCCACTGCAGTGATGAGGAAATGTCCAGTTCAGTCGCTTTTTAGCTGTAATAAAGAAATATTTATAGTGTTTAGAATTTAAGTATGTAGATTTCAGACACAGCTATACTGTAGTGTGACACTATACTGCTGTTTACAGTAGGTACTACACTACATACACACATTTACACAAGACAGACATTTTGAGTAGACTTTATTAAAGCTACATATGAGCCCTAGTGAATGCAGCGTAAACACGTACGCAAGTGCAACAGGTCGTCGCTGTTCAGGTCACAGCTGCTCAGCTTCAGTTCCTCCAGTTTACACTCAGCAGGAAGTCTCTCCACAAACTGCTGCAGATTTCCTCCAATACTTTTATTCCATGACACACTGAGGGTCTGCAGCTGGGAGAGGGACGGTATGATGGCAGCTAACACACACACAATTGGGATTATACACATGAAAGTTGTTTTTTATTTTTTTACACAAGTAGGCCACCACTCTAACGCTGTGGACAGGACGCCTCGACCATCGACAAGTCCTAGCACTTCTAACTGTACCTTACACAAGAGCTACTGTCATTCATTTGACCTTAATCCTGTTTAGACCAATTACAAAATCGAATTAGTTCCTCTGCTGGTTGTAATGATGGACTCACAAATACATAAATTTCCCCTCACCAAGTGATGGAGAGAAATAAATAGAAAGTGTACAGGGAAAAAAGTAAAAGTTTAAAGCATTAAAGGAGGAGAAAAGTAATCAAGCAAAATGTAGATTAAGCTCAGGATATTTCACGTGTAAAAATCACAGCTTATTAAGTTCAACACCACGTGTCTTTTTAAATTCATTTCATGTTAACCTTCTAAACTGATGTGATGCAATAAACTAAAAAGGCAAGACACTAAATTTCATCTTTTAGTCCAAACTTGAGAATATTAAGTTTTTGCAATACTTCTGGCATGCAGATTCGACTTTCCAGCCAATTTAATTTAAGATAACACTATTGTTCCCGGATTAAGTTCTTGTGCCAGGTGTAAACTTTACAAACCTGTAATTATTTTAAATATAATTTCACAACAATATTGTGTAGTTTAATAAAAACCTGAGGTCGTGATTCTCCTACCTAAAGCCTGACACGCCTCAGGACTCAGACTGCAGCTGCTCAGATGAAGCGTCTTCATCTTGGATCGGGGAAGGACAGGAAAAAGAGACTGGAGCATGGTGCCAATATTTTTGTTACAGGACAGATCAAGCTCAGAAAGTTCACTCAGGGCAGGAACAACCTGGACTGAAAAATAATATTTATATTATTGTGAGCTTTTAATGGCCATGATGCTTTAGGCATCTCTGGATATAAATAAAAAATTATATAAAATGTAAATGATCATTAATAAAAGGTATATCTGTATAGGTTTATCTTTAATGAGCAGGTGGAGGTGATGGCATTTGGGAAAAATCTCCCTGACATGAGGAAGAAACCTTGAGAGGAACCGGACTCTAAAGGGAACCGATCATCATCTGGGTGACGCCACACAGCGAGACATAAATCAACGCCTGATGCAGCCGTGTGCGCTGAGGCTGGACTGAGGCTTGTCTTGTCTCACGGGTGTCTGCTGTATTTGCATGTTCATCTCAAGTGGCTTTCCTCAGGGTTCTCCTGTTTCTTTCCTCCCACAGTCACATAGTGTGTGTGTGTGTGTGTGTGTGTGTGTGTGAGAGAGAGAGAGAGAGAGAGAGAGAGTGTTGGGTTAGGGTTAGACTAACCCTAACCCAAACACTCTGCCCATTTCCTCACCCAGCGTCTGAGCGTCGTCCTCTGTGAGACAGGACATATGCAGGTCTAAACATTTCAGGTGTGTAAGGAAGGACAAACTGGATGCCATGGCACTGAAACCACCTCCACACTCTTTATTACACGACACATCCAGATTCTCCAAACCAACCAGGAACTTCATTTTCTCTCCTGTTGGTGATGGACAGAGCTGATCAGGTACAATATACTGTAAACCTTTTAATTTGTATTGTTCCGGGTGAGAAAGCTGTAGTCAAGTTAAAGTTGAGAATAAAACTTTTATGCAAACTATTATAATCTGAAATGGAACTAAAATAAAAACAGAACACAGTAATAAACCAATCAAAGTTGAACCCTGGAGTCCAGACGCTCAGTGCTCTACAAGCAGGAGAAGCTACGGTCACTCTGACACATCTTTGTTTTCTGGTTTGTTTAATTAGATGCTGTTTTAAACTGAAAAAAAGAAAAACATAAATATTAACTTCACTCTGATTCAGACTCAATCTTTCAAAGTGTCTGATCAGTGTGAAACTCTTATCAGACGAGACATTAACCATCTGGACAATGGAAACGCTACGATCGTCATCAAACTTCAGATATTATTCAGGAAAATGCCTTGCATTTCTTTACAGTGATCCACAGTTATTAAACATGTTCATGGGGTGAATGCCTTGACTGATTATGTGGAATGTTTTTTATAGTTTAACTTCTCGTTTAGGAGCTGCAGCTGCTCCCCCTCAGGTCTCAGCAGGGTGCTGAGCAGCGCTTGGACTCCTGAGATCATCCTACACAGCTGCAAATATTTCCTAATGAAATTATTTCATAAGAAACACAGTCGTACCCAGGATAGCCAGACTTTCCTGATTCAGCCCACACCTGCTCATCTTCAGAGTCTTTAGCTGTGGAGTGGAGCACAGAGACGAGCCGATGTTCTCCAAAGCTCTCACTAGGAGTTTGTTATTGGACAAATCCAAAACCTCTAGACACGGCAGCAGTAAAAGATCCTCTGCTGTAAAATAAAAGATAATCAATAATCAATCATGTAAATATCTTGTAGCAGTTGCATCATTCCATCTTGATGGTTCTTCTCAGCAGGACCATGATGGTTCTCACCCAGTGCCACACTGTCTGTCTCTGAAAGCTGGCAGTCGATCAGATGAAGCTCCCTCAGAGAGCAGATGGAGCAGAGATGTTTGGTTAGAAAATGAAGATTTCCTCCCCCAATCCCAGCGTTCCAGGACAAATCCAACATCTCCAACAAGGGAACACAATCCAGAGTCTCTCCTGAAATTACATTTGTAATAAATGTCTATTATATTCCAGATATGACTGAATTTGTACAGTTGTATCCTGTGTGTGAGAATCCTGTGGATGTGAAAACGGTCGTGCTTGGGTATCTGACATGCCAATCAATCTTTTTGTAAAAGTAGGGAGATCTGAGGAATCAATGAGGCTTTTACCCAGGAGGAGGCGCTAAAATGATTTATTTGTCGCTCAGCCACTGCAGCACATCTAGAATACAGGCACATGTGTTCTTCCTCCATTTATAGAGTACCATTACTTTTGTCCTAGTTAAAGAGCTAGTCTTAATTGTTTTAAGTTATGGGTTAGTTTTGGAATCATTTTCTTTCAGGTTATTAATATGAAGTGACTGAGATTCTCAAAATTCTGATAAAATTAGTGTGTAAGATTTCCTCTCACCCAGAGCTCCAAGATCTTCAGCTGTAAGTCTGCAGCCGCTCAGTTTCAGAACCTTCAGCTTGCCAAGGTGCTGCATGTGGACGGTCAGAGCTTTCAGAGAACCTCCAAGCAGATCATTCCAGGAGAGATCCATCATCTCAAGATGGGTCAGGAATGGCAGCAAGGTTCCTGAAGGAAGATCGAACCATTGAGTCATGACACAAGGAAGAGACACAAAACAACAGCAGCGTGGCTCAAAGCAGAGTCTGATCTCTCACCGAGCTCCACCACATCTGTGGCTGTGAGGTCACAGTGGCTCAGACTCAGACTCTGGCTGTCTGCGGTTTTGCCGAGCTTCTGGACGAACTGCTTGGCGCGACCCCATCCCTCCACAGATGAGCTCTCCATGTCGTCGCCGCTGTCTGAGAAATACATGTTTATGTTTTTAAAACTTTTCACATGGTTTATTCTTTGTCTTTTACCTCCATACCAGAAACTCAGAAACAGCACTAAAGTTAAACTCCTTTAAAATGCACAGTTATAGTGTCTTTAGTGATCAGTGATTATGAGTGTGATGGTGTGATGGACTGATGGTGTTATGGTGGGATGGGTGATGGAGTGATGTAATGATGGAGCTGAAGGTGGTGTTAGTGTGAAATCTTCAGAAGCAGATGAGTTTGAGCCGAGCGTACAGGTGAGAAACGATAGACAGACTACGTCTAAATCCGTCCTCATCGCCATCAGCACAGCATTGTGGGTAATGTCAATAAAGCAGCACGGCACAAGACAAAAGTTTAAACTAAGAATTTAAATCTTAGAGTTTCATTACTAAATAAATCCCACTGTAGAAGATCAGATGTTCATGTGGGGTCTTCTGTACCTGCTCCAGGTTTCACACTGTCCTTCTCCTCACCGCTCTCCATCTCTTTCGCCTCAGGAATGCCTCCTCTCTTCTTGTCGTTACTCTCTGACGGTCGGAACAGACGGCCAATGGACGGCTTCTTTCTCTCCGTGAATGAGGTTTTCCTCCTGAACTGGTTCATGATCAGGTCGAGAGGAGATCTTTTCTGAACTGCCTCGTGTCCTTTCTGCTGCTCTGCTGAGAGAAACACGGTGAGACTGAACACACCGCAGACACCTCGACTGAACACAAACAAGTGTGAGAACAAAAGAACATACACACCAGTCAGTGTGTGTTAACTAGCAGTGTGTTTTGTGTACCAGACACCGTAGTGTTAGTGTGATGGTGTGCTGCCGTTTATACGAGGTCACATTCATTCACTGGAAATGTCTGCAGTTTTTCAGGCTGCTTCTTTATAGATTTTTTTTATTTTTTAAATCAAGGGTTCTTTCATAGTTTAGGGTTCGTAATGTACCAAAGAGTTTTAATGAGCACTGATCATAATCAGTTTCAACTGTTTTATACACGGTTTACTGCTGAGAATGAGCGAGCAGCACGCGTCTGGGAAAAACTCTTTCCTTCTCTTTTTCCCATAAATGATTGATGACAGTTGATGACTTTATTGATATTGTTTTTTACAGATTTTTTTTTTTTTGGTTGTGGTAAGCTGAACAGAGAATAAAGTTATTTTTAATAGATAGATAAATAAATAGTGTGTGTGTGTGTGTGTGTGTGTGTGAGGAATAACGCTCACCTGAGTCCATGGTGAATCCACCTGCGCGCGGAACCTGTGAGGAAACAAAAGATAAATAATCACTCAGTTAAAAACAAAACACGTCTTTAAACAACAAAACGCGGTAACGGACGATTGCGAAAGATTTACAGTATTTTTGTCTGTTTGTTCTCACAAGAGCAAGTCGAACCCTAACCGCTTTAATCACTCAGTAATCTAATCTATAATCTCTGATATAAACCGGATTTCCGGTTAGAGAGCGTCATTAACACCTGCGCGTGACCTGAGCGCTATTTTACAGAGAAAAAACAAATCTTTATCTCATATTATCTCATCTGATCTCTGTCACAAGCCCGCAGTGGGGTTATTAGGGGTCACCAGGGGCGGGGCTAGAGGATCTGAGGTCCCGGATGTGACGAGCCAACGTTCTGGTTGTTGAGAGTCACGTGATCGCAACACCAGCATCACGCGCTCAGGTAAATCTATAACAACACTCAGCTTCACGTGAGAGAGAGAGAGAGAGAGAGAGTGAGTGTGTGGTGTGTGTGTGTGTCTAAACCGAAGAATGACTTATTCTGGAGCAAATTATTAAGGAATCATTGTGTATTTTATATATATATATATATATATATATTACAATTCTTTTACTAGATTAATTCTTTTAAACTTTATACTTACTTTTTAGTTTTAAATCCCACTGTATAATTAAATATTTGGGGTTTAGAAGAAATGTAAAGATAGGGTGTACGTTATACTGAAGGTTGTAATGTGACTAAATTGATACATATTTTAATTCAAGAGAAATTTTAAAATGATGAAAAAATATTTACATTTTATAATAGTCAAACACAATGTGAATGTTATATACATTAAACTGAAATAATCTGCCCTAATACAAATTAAGCAATCACACAATTTATTGTTTGTGCGCGTGTGCTTACTCCTGTCATTATCTCTAAATTAATATTAATATCCAAGGTGAAAAACTTAATATAAATAAAAATCTAAATTATTTTTTACACTTCACTGATCTACTTGGTATATATTTTTCATTCCATTATTTTTATCAAATTCCTTAACTTTTTGTGTGAAAAACTAAACCTGTAAATAAACTGAAAAATAGATTAAAAAGAATAAATACAGTAAATTAAAAATGCTTATGAAATCTTTGTTTAATTTTTTTTTATTACTTCTTTATATATTAATAAATAATGTAAAATATACACTAATATATAATGTTGTGTATAAATCATACAGAATGTCATATGTGAGTTTTATTTATGTCAAAATGACAGAGTGGCCGCTCGGAAATAATAAATCAGTTAATTTTTGTGTTTTTTTTTTATTGTTAATCTCAACGATAAATTATAATAGAATAAATCCTAGTGACATTAAAAAAAAAGTGTGAGAGTGACACAAAGAAAAACATCAGCACACATTAAGGACGGTGAAGAAGAAAAAGAATAAAGAAATAAAGAAGTACTCTTGTGTTTATAAGGAGAAAGAAATGTCTTTGACTTTAATATTCCACATGCATCAGGCGCTGAGCCGACGTGAGAAAGCCGATAACACTTCGCTCATAAAGCAGCATAGAAACAGCACAGAGGTAATTTCAGAGCTCCATCAGTCCACACAGTAGGAAAAGACAGATACACAGCTTATACACTCTTCATCTGAGGTAGCAACAACATCATCAGCTCAGTCTGTAAGTGTTTCTGTCCGAGGAATTCAACATTCCGTGTGATTGTCGCGAAGAGCCGCGGCGTGGAGCACGAGCATGTCCACTCGCCCGCTCGCGCTCACGGCACGCTTCTCGAGTTATTTCGTTTTTATATTAAACCCTGTTCATCTAAACTGAGAACACACAGGTGTGGTCGTTTCCTATCGTGTGACAATAATAAAGAACAATATACTTTTTTCTATCTGAAATGTTTTTAACTTCAGAAATATGATAAAAATTTCAAAAGAAAACAGAATTTTAGAGAGAGAAAGAGAACATTTTACAAAACATTTATGTACATAATTCTTTTTTTAAACCGTATATGATGGTGTAAACTCGTTAATATAATCGCTATATATTTCAGCGCACATGCATACATACAGCATCTTACATTCCGACTGTGCATACACGGCTTAAAGGTGCGGCGAGGAAAATCCAAAAATATGAAATGAAGAGAAGGAGCTAACACTCAGGGGTGTGGAATGTCACTCTGGATTTCTGACGTCCAAGGAATTCTGATATTTTAAACAAAAAAAATGGCACGAAATATCCGGGAACATGATGAAAATAAACATTAACGTACCTATACCTATAAGCGTGTAAATATTTTTTTCATAAAGGTTTGCTCACAATAACATCTAACAATAAAACATTGTAATAAATACTTTATTTTAATAAACAATAGCACATATTACAACTTTTAAAAAATCTAAAATCTTGTTTGAGTTTTTTGTTTTGTTTGTTTTTTCTAACAGTAGTCAGCGCACGAGATCAACGCTGAGTATTTAACTGTCAAAATTTTACACACACACACACACACACACACACTCAGAGTTCATATACATGCATGAAAATTTGCATACTCATAAACAATGACATAAAAAGTTAATGCTTTTTATCACGAAAAGAAAAAAATGCAGGATAGTATTTTTGTTTGTTTGTTTTTTTGTTCACACAGAATAATGAAGTGCGCTGATGAAAACCGTTCTCGACGAACTGTCCATGAAGAAAGTAAAGGTGGGGTGAAATGATGATGCTGTGTGGGCGGGGTTACGGGGCGGGAGACAGCAGCACTTCGCTGGACGAGGTGGACACCGGGCTGTCGAGCGCCGACGGAGGAACCGCCTCCTTCATCTGCAGTCGGAGCTCCGAGATGATCCTCTCGAGCTTCTCCCGGGCCTCACGCTCTCGCCGAAGCTCATCCTGCAGCTCCTCGCGGTCCTCCTCGGCCCGGTCCAGCCGCTGACGGAGCTCCAACAACTACAGCAAACACACAGGAGGGAGACAACGTCACAACACTGTCTTCAGCACATCCTGTTAATGAGAGGAATGCGCCAGCAGGGGGCAGTAATAAGGGGCAGTGATATGTGTGTGAGGAGAGAGAAGTAGTGCGGGGCAATAGTGTGTGTGGGGGGACCATAGTTGAGGAGGCAGAAGTTTGAAGAGGACAATAATGGGGCAGTAGTGGGTGAAGGGAAAGTTGTGTGGGGTTCGGTATTGAGGGGCTGTAATGGGGGGGGCAGTAATGTTCCTCTGGGACGAGGTTAAAATGTTGAAGGACGTGGAAATAAAGATGTTTGTATTAAATGTTTTAAAATATCAAACAAAGTGTGAGAAATGACTGCAATGGTCACCATGACAACACTGGAAAACAACTGCATCATCATCATCATCATCGTCATTACAGAGCAACTTCATGATCCAGTTAAAAGTTACCGTCTCACAGTGAAGGTGCGCCGTCTCAGATACCGTCTCACAGTGAAGGTGCGCCGTCTCAGTTACCGTCTCAC
>JAQQZT010000019.1:22320844-22332505 GCA_030068275.1 Clarias platycephalus | reverse complement strand
CATCAGGTAAAACATAGGCTACATTTGCTTTGCATTGTCCCGACCTGATGACAGTCATACAGTATGATGCAATTCCACATTAGATTCGTTATGAATGTGAGTTGTTGTTATTCAGCCTGTTCTATCTTTTTTAACTTAGAGCACCCGCCCCTTTAAACGTCTCTGCACGGCCCTGATTATATTTATATCAGATTATAAATGTTCGGGTCTGAGCTCAAGTTCCTGTCTGTGTGGAGTTCTCTCTGTGTTCATGTGTGGTTCCAATGGGTTCTCCAGGTTCCTTCTACCTCCACAACCTATGCCAGTAGCTGGACTTGCCACACTAACCAGCCCTAGATGTAAATCCCAGTCTTCCCAGTATAGACCAGTGAACCATCATGACTGGAATGAAGCTCTTCTTTATTATATAGTGAACTTGAGATTAAAGTGCACAGAAATTACGTGACGTCTCTCTGAAGTCCAACAATTAAACAATTGAGATCAGGCTCGTCTCTCAGTGGAGCAGTGACATGGACCTGGAGTTTAGATTAGATTTTTTTTTTTGTACAGGACACAGGACTATATTTCAGTTTTCGTCCAATTGAAACTAAATGCAGGAAGTGGGTCAGTTCCCATCTGTGTGCCAATCCCATTTCCTCTCTGGGGTCGTCTCTCAACGTGGAACATGAACTGACCCTGATGGAGACCTGCAGCTGGATCGCTGGTTCTCCATCACACTCGGGATTTTCTCCATCCTGTAGTTAGACTCTGTCACGGTCAGCTGGCACGGCGGGACTCGCGGTTATACCGCCTGAAACTCCTCACACTCTCGGCCTTTAGTTCTGGAGAGTGTGAACTTTAAACTTAATCTTTTTTAAATACTCATGAGGCTTGGCGTAGAGTTATAAGGAAACATGGAGTTATTGTTTTAAACCGGATATCATGTGTCTTTATCTTCATCTGGTCTGTTTACAGAGAAGGTGCCGAACACTCTTGCAGCTTTCTATTTGTCTCTGTGATTTTTTTGTTTGTTTGTTTCAAGATTAGGGCTCCAAGCATTGAAGGGACTCTCACTGTATTGATTTCGCTTCAGTCTACTTTTTCAGTATTTTTTGGGGCGTGGTCAGGTTTAGGGTGCTTACATACAGTAACTGTTTTTCCGGAAAATTCCTCAAATCAAGTTTAAACGTTTACTCGAATGTGTTGTCATGCAAGAACAAGCAGATGTTTGCAGATTGCAGGTAGTGTGTGTGTGTGTGTGTGTGTGTGTGTGTGTATATATATATATATATATATATATATATATAGTATTTTTACTAAAGGTTAAATTTGAATGAGCTTGTTGTCTCTCTGCAGCCGTCTGTGGTCTGGTGTCGACGGTGTGGTTCCCGATTGGAGCGTACCATCAGGACGGCTTGCTGACGTTCGGCCTCTCTCTGTACGTGGGATGGTTGGGTTCTGCTTTCTGTTTGCTCGGGGGTTCGATCTTGACCTGCTGCTCCGGAGGCGGTGATGATCTGGCTCAACGTCCTGAAAAGAGCTTCTACTACTCCAAAGATCACGGCATCGCCGGCTCGGTCCAGGCCACAAACAGTCACGCCAAGAGCGCGCTCGTCTGAGACATGAACTGGAACAGACTTCAAACACAGAAGAGCAATAAACCATCCCTCTCTCTCTCTCTCTCACACACACACACACACACACACACACAGAAGCATGTGGGATTTTTCACAGTGAGATACGAGTAAAGCACAGCTTCTACTTATAAAGTTTTTATTCCAGTCTGGATGAAAAGTTTTTTTTTCTCAGCACACGACGCCAAGAGAAAGAACCAATCCCTGTAATCCGTTCTCTTTGTTCTTTTTTCTTTTATGTTGTTTTTCAGTACTGCTGAATTTTTCTTTTATATCTGATTCCTCTCGGCTTGTGCTCAATCATCTGCTCTGGTTAGAAAGCATGCGTAAAACCGTTCCATCTGACACGCAGACGGCAGCAGGCAGGAAGCCAGAGGTGCAGCGAGGCCAGGTGTCTTCTCGGTGTTTTTTCCTATCGAGCTCTTCACTCTTTCCTGGTCAGGAAATCCGCAGACGTAAAGCGAGGGAACCTTCAATAGCCAGAAATCAGACATGTTTCTTACGTCCGTCTCTCGCGTGGCTCTTAAATAATATTTCTGTCATGTTTAATTAGTCCTTTCTTTTACTTTGCAGCTCTTGCCAGGCTTTTAACATGTAACAAAAAGCATTGTTAAAACAAGAAGACGTGCGTGTGTGCGCGCGTGTGTGCGGATTTTAAATGCTGTGAACTGATCACTGGTCTGACCTCATCTAATGAAGTTTCAGCTTATTATCCAATGATTACACTTAGAGCAGTTATTATACTGTAAATGATTCTCTATCCAAAAGGGATAAATATATGTAAACACATACAAATCATTTCATTATATTTTTATTTTAAAGATCACTCTGGACCAGGAGTAAGTCTTTGAGCATCAATTCAGTGGAACTGATGCTAAAATATATTCATAAACCATAAACATGTTTATAGAAATTTAAAAGGAATCTAAGATGTTTAAGTCCGTGTGAGCGCTGCAGGAAGATCTGTACAGGAAACCCAGTGATGATGTTTCTATACACACAGCCTTTAAAATGAAAACTCAAACTACACACACAACGGTTGTGTCTTTCACTTCAAACCATCTCCTTAGGACCGAGGATTCTTCAAAAGTTCTTCAGATAATTCAGGCTAAATTACTTTCTTGAAAGCCTTTTTGAAAGGAAATCACTTCGTTCTATTTAGTACCTTTAACGATTTCTGTACAAAGAAAAAATTCAATGTTCTATATTCTGTAAAATAAAATGAATAAAAACTAAAGTGTGTCTGATGGTTTGTTCCACCTGGACCCTGAGTTCTGCCTCTGGAGAACAGATGAAAGGTTCTGAAGGAGTCTCAGCTTGATAAGAGGAAAAATTCCTTTTGGTCCGCTTTCTATAAAGAAAACAGTTTGTTGTAGAATTCCTCATTAAAGGTTTCATCAGAGGGACGATCGAAGATCTGATCAAAGGTTATAAAATAGAAAAACTAAAGTGTGTGTGTGTTTGTTATAGTTGGGCCCCAATTGTATTATTATGGAACATACAATTAGAACACACACACACACACACACACACACACATGCAGTGTGAAATGACTTTGGTGAAGTTCAGGAGTTTTTGGATCGTTAACGATTTTAAGCCGAAGAACACTTCAGTTACGTGTATGTACTAACCTAACCCTAACCCTAACCAAATTCTGTATAAAGATATTAATATCATGATATTTCCTGTAAAAATGATTCGAATCCCATAATTCTGTGTCTGTGATTTTCTTTCTCAGACGTGTCGCTGCTTTCAGGGTTCTAGTTAAATACTGCGATATACGGCGCTGAATACTTCTTCACATTTACACTATGGTTATTAATTTGTTTTAAGAAATACATGACATAGCTCGAGAATTATTGGCACCCTTTAAGAGAACAAGCAAAAGAGTTATTGTATTAATAAACATCACAATTTAAACATTTCACTCACACCTGGGGAATTAATAACAATTACCCCAAACAATGTGTCAAAAACTACAGCTATTCTTCAAAAACTAAATTCAAAATTCAAAAAAGGAATAATTAAAGGGTAGGTTCCAATAGTTTTAAACCAAACCTGTTTTTTGCAGGAATAATTACACACTACTCAAGAACAGTTGTAGTTTAGTTAAACTAAATATTTACACCATATCCAATAAGTTGATCAGTTTATATATAAACTTTATATCATTTTCATGAAGGGTGCCAATAATTCTGAGGTTAATAAACATAAAGATATCAACAAGTTGACAAAAACAAAACAGCACTGAAACTGAGGCAAGTCACTAAAACAGAATCAACTCCACACTTCACACAGATCTGAGGCTAGTCCTCATTAAGCAGTTCCTCGAAGCCTTTACTGCGCGTTCCTCTGGACTTCTGGCCTCTGGAGGACGTCCTGTGTTCATCGCCCTGCTGCTGGTAGTTCTGGTACTGGTCCTGGTACTGGTCCTGGTATTGCTCCTGGTCCTGATTCTGGACCTGGTTCTGGTTCTGGTAGCTCCTCTCCTCACCAGCCCAGCCCTGATACCGCCCTCCTTCTCTGTCCTCCTGAGCGTGAAGGTCATCATCCACCGTGAAGCTCTCGTCCACTCCGGCGTCATACCTCTGATACGAGCTGGCGTGGGCTTCCTCCTCCCGCGCGCTCAGCTCCAGAGAACTGTTCCACATCCCGTAACCGAAATAAATCATCAGACCTACAACAAGAGTGAGAAATTAAAAATGTAAAAAAAAAACGTGCCTCATGGAGTTGAACGGAAAAAAATTATCACGTACATGTTTAAGGGCATAACTTCAAAACAATGTTAAAAATGATGATGAAGTTTATGTTAAAATCATTAACTAAAATTAATTACATTACAAACTATATTTAGCTTAGTAAAATGTACATAATATGAGGGTGAGTCAAAAATTATCCACACTCCGGTTATATTAAACCTTGGGGTGTCCTTGGTGCCGAAACAACTCACGGAAAAGAATAAACAGGAGCGTTTGGAGATCTGCAAACAACATGTGGAGAGACACACTGAGGAAGGTGAAAGTTTCTTAAAGAGAATCATAACTGGTGATGAGACACGGATTCATCACTATGAACCTGAGAGTAAACGGCAGCGTCTGGAATGGAAACATCCTCAATCGCTGAATGAGGAAAAGTTTAAAAGTCGACCATCAGCTGGAAAATTAATCAAGGCTTCCAGTTATCTGGGATTCTCAAGGGCCACAAGTATTGGAACATCATCAGGAAAAAGGTTCAACAGTGAACAGTGCTCCTTACAGTGAGACGCTTAATGAAGAGCTGAAGACCAAACTTTGGATTACACGTCCACAAACTTCTGCACACACTGTCGACACTCTGAAAACACTTGGTTTAGCAGTGTTAAAGAGGCGTCGTCCCTAGAGTCCTGATCTCGCTCCATCAGACTTCCACCTGTTTGCTCGTCTGAAGGCAGAACTACGACGACGGAGACTCACTTCTGATGAAGAAGTGACGACAACGGTGCGTTCATGGCTCGCAGCTCAGACTAAAGCATTTTTAATGATGGGATACTTGGTGACAGACAGACAAAGTATTGAAAAGCAAGGAGATTATGTCGAAAAATTATAAGTTTGGTTTTTCTAAGAGTTTATTAAAATTAATTCTACAGCCAGAGTGCGGATCATTTTTGACTCGCCCTTGTATCAAGCTGCAAAAGCTACAGAAGGCCAAACTCGTTTTTGAATGTAATGCAAAACTAGTGAAAGAGTTTGACTCAGTTTACAGAGTGAACACAATAATAATATTATTTATATTCCAGAGTTATGTTCTTGTTCGTATCTTTATGTCCCGTCACCCAAAAATAACAATTTAATGGAAATGCTTATCTCTCTGAGACACTGCGTGGTGTTGGATTTGCTGAAGTGAGTGAAATAGTTTTGTTCACACTCTCTTTTTATCTTCTATTTACATTCAGATAAGAACGTAATATTTCTTTCCTGCACTTTTCATTCCAGACTCAGGACGGCTCACAGATACAGCGTTGTGTTGGAGGTGATTATTTCTCAGACTGCAGACGATCCAGGACTTAAAGAAGTTGCTGTACCTATAGAGCACCAGACAACAAAGCGGACCCAGGTGATGGCGGACAGCTTGAGCATCAGGTAGATGTTCACCAGGATGGCGGCTGTGGGCACGAAGGGGACGCAGGGGGCCATGTACGGCAAGCGCTTCGGACTCTCGGGCTGCCGCAGAATGACGACGATTAAACCGCCCAAGAGGAGGACGATGCCGATGAGGACCGGAACCAGAACCCAGAGAGCACCTCCTGTGGCTCGGTCGAGGCCGTATATGACGATGGCCCAGAGCAGGAACGAGAGGACGAAGAGGACGAGGACGCAGAAGGTGACGGTGCGTCCCGTAGCAGGCGTGGGCTGAGAGCCCGGCTCGGGAAGTCCGAGTCGCGTCCGCAGCGTGTAATAACGTCCCCCGAGCACTCGCTTCAGCAGCGACCCCACGGAACTGTCCGACTCCACAAACTCCGCCCCTTTCTCACTTGCACTGTACCCCGAGGACTCGGACTGGTAGCCACCAGAGTCTGATTTGCTAATCAGCACCTCGTCGTCACTCTGTGAGGGAAGGTTTTTGGCCCCGTACGTGTTGCCATACTCGTCCCCGTCGCTGGTGGGCGAGTACAGGTCGGGCTCTTTGGTCAGGTCAGTAAATCCATCTCCTTCAGGCTGATAGCGGAGCAGCAGCACACACACAGACACGAGTGTGTATGCCAGGAGTGTGCCGATGGACATCATCTCGATCAGATCCCTCAGACTGACCAGCAGAGCCAGGAACGCAGCCAGAAACCCAGACACGGCGCACGCCACCACCGGGGTCTCTGTGTGTGGACTCACATGGGACAGGAACCTGGTGCACACACACACACACACACACACACACACACACACAATATGGAGGTGTAGGAAAACACCTGTGAATGTCTTGTTACAGAGAAACTCTTCCTCACATCGCACCAGCCGTCCTGTTTTCCTCAGAGGAGTGAGGCGCTCACCTGAAGAGCAGGCCGTCCCCTGCCATGGCGTAGATGACCCGGGGCATGGGGAAAAGCGACCCCAGCAAACTGACCGTGAGTCCTGCGACGGCGCCGACGGCCACCGTGTACTTCCCTGCCATGAAGCCGTGAACAGCGAACATCTCCATCAGAGGAGCGTCTCCGTCAATCTGATTATACGGCACCATCAGTGTGAGGATCACGCTCACCTACAGCACACACACACACACGCACACATATGATCAGTCACGGCTTCATTTTCAACAGTGATACCTAAATAATACTGTGTCTGAAGTGAACCTACATAAGGCTTTCATATGAGGTACGTAAGCAATGAAGACATACAGGGGAATTTATAAAATATCTATATTATATTATATAATATAGACAGAACAATTGTAAATGATCATAATGAATAATGGGATCAATAAGTAATATAATGTTTATCAGGATCTAAAAAGTTATTTGTCTGGTTTTACTCACAGAACATGTAGTTAATTGCCTGATGTCATTTGCTATTTTATAGTTTAGAAGGCGTGTCCAGACTTTTGACTGGTACCATAGTTGGGAGAAAGTGTGATGTCATCATATGAGGACAGTGGGGTCTCATGAGGGGAAAAAAACGCAGGGTAGGAACCTAATATCTTGTATCTGGTTCAGTCCATCGAGCACAAGGAGAACCGGCACGTTCACTTCACAGCGAGTCGGCAGAATTCCACAGCGTCATGCTGCTCGATTTTCACTACAGGAATTCGATATACTTGTTTATTCAATAAGACAATAACCTATCCATTGGATGAATAAAATATCACAATAAATTAATTATCAGCTCTAACTTTAGCACTTCTGGAGAACAATATAGATAAAAATAGAACCTTGGATCAGTTTACAACGACACGACTGATAACGTTCACTAAACAAAGTCATAAACTTCATAAATACTTTCACATTATCTCACGGTTGGTGACGTCTGTATTACATACAGTAAACCTTTCCTGTGTTGCTTTATAAAACATTTATACACAGTTCATGAAACCCCAGTGGATGAGGATCGTCAGTGTCTGTTTTACTCACCATCAGGACACAAGGAGCAAGAATTCACTTCACTATCGGCTCATATTCAACCATTTAGTCTCTGAGAGCAAGAAGGACTAAAGTGTTCCTGAATGTGAAACTGGACAATCATGTGGAATTAAAACCCAGACAGAATGACAACTCACTGCTTGTTTAAACACACACACACACACACACACACACACATATAAAAACTAGAAGGCTACACCGTAAGGCTTGAGTAACTGAGCAGGTAGAAATAATTGATGAGCAGCTTGGCGTTTTCTTCTGGCCGCACCGCGGAGACGTCGAGTACAGATGAATATTTCAGACTATCCTGCTCTCATAGCTGCTCTAAGCTATTTACAGGTTTAATATTTCTTTAAAAAGAACTTATCATATGTGCACTAAACACGAGTTTCCTCTGCATGTCATATTCATACTACAGTTTGTTACAGGAAATAGGAGAGATACAGTACAGAAGTGCTTTAGAGCTACAGAAACTCCCCAAACTCTCAGAAATGTACATAAAGCTCTATGAAGTCTGACTCCAGTAAAAAAAAACAAAAATACCCTCTTCCCAGTTGTGTTGGACTAATGGCACTTAGTTATTAACCTAGTGAACCCAGTGTAAGTATGTATCCAGTGATGTAAACTTTAAAGCACTTTTTGTAAGTCACTCTGGATAAGAGCGTCTGCCAAATGCCTAAATGTAAATGTACTCGTTATCTGTCACAGAGACTCTGATGTGAAGTTGAGTCGTGTGTTTGTGAGTGTGAGATACCTACAGAGACGTATGCGGTTAGACACGTGACGAGGGAAGCCGTGATGGCGTAGGGAATCGAGGTGTTCGGACTTTTAGCTTCTTCTCCCGTAGTGGCGATGATATCAAACCCGATAAAAGCGTAGAAACAAGTCGCGGCTCCCTGCATCACCTGCAACACCGCAGGATTATAATATTACTTTGTTGTATTTCAAAACAGTTTGGTTTATTGTTGGTAACTAAACATGATAAAACTAAAATATCAGGGAAAATTAGAAAAGTTGTAAATTGTAAATATTTTTGTTTTTAAATGATTTTTTAGAAGGACAATTAAAAAAACACCTAAATATAATATATTGTACAAAGTAGAAATGTTTAAATGAATGAAATAATATTGGCGCGCACCCCCGACCAGCCGTAGGGCAGGAACCTGCCGTCCTCCCAGTTCTCTCCAGACAGGAAGAAGAGTCCAGCGATCACCACAAACACCCAGACCAGCAGGTTCACCACGTTCAGGACGTTATTGAAGCCCACAGAGTTTTTCACTCCAACACCTACGATCACGGTCACAAGCACGGCGATGAGCAGAGCGAGCAGGTCGGGGTACGATTCTTCGCCTTTGCCTAAGAGAAGAGACAAACACTCCCATATCACCGACCTGACAGAAAGAGATCTGAACCATCATCTAGTCTTTTCTAGTCTTTTTACTAATAATCAGAATACGAATTAGAAAATTATTAAAATGCTGAGTAGCATTTTTCTGCCTGGTCCACATCTCTGACACTGGAGACTCCTTCTCCTCATCATAATGGTAATTGGCTTTTACACTTTCTTTGTCCTTATTGAGGTCCCTCAGGAATACTCCCTGCCGGACAACACTGTGTTTCAACAGAACCTGTGAGAAGGCGTCGTACCGAGGCCGTTCAGGGTGCCGAGGTGTGTGATCATGTAGCGGCTGATGCTGTGGTTGGCCAGAGAGTCGAACATGCTGCTGAGAGCACTGGCTCCGGCCGCCGTGCCGATCAGGTACTCCAGGATGAGGTTCCACCCGATGAAGAAGGCCACAAACTCCCCCACTGTCACATAGCTGTAGGTGTACGCTGAGCCCGTGGTCTTCGGCACGCGCACGCCGAACTCAGCATAACACACACCTCCATGATAAACAAAACACATATTGTCTCCATCAGTTTAGGCCACAAACAATAAAGTGACACACTGAAGAAAACATCTCGGAATAGTTCTCATTATAGGTTCTCCTTCTGGCCCAACACCTCACACCTCATCCTGCACCAGAGTGTTTCCAAATTAGAAAGGTTTCCTTTAAACTCCTCTGTCTGAAAACTTCAGCTTTACCTCTGGCCTTTACAAAGAGCTAACACTGGAGACTCCTTCCACTGATGTTACAGTAACATCTCCCTACAATAAGCTTAAAATGACTACATACTGTATGTAGATAAAGTCTGAATAATCTCACATTAGCTTTAATGTAAGTTAGATGATAGAGATATTGGAGTTATGTAGATGTCTGAGATGATGGAGATGTGTTTCAGACTCTTTAAAAAAACACACCATGCATCTAATATAAGATGAAGCACCATCTTAATCCAGCTTATAACCCTTGAAGGTCTTCCTAAATGTCGTGTCTGGTGTATGAGCCTCTCACCTGACAGAATCGATGCCACAGCAGCGATGATGAACGACAAGATCACTCCTGGTCCTGCCATTTCCTTGGCAACCAGTCCGGCGACCACGTACATGCCCGTGCCCACGCAGCTGCCCACGCCGAGAGACACCAGGTCCACAGTGGTAAGAACCTGCGCCAGTTTGGTGGTTCCATGTAGATCCACAGAACCCTCTTGCATGGAGTGCAGCGGTTTGGTTCTCAGCACGCGAGAGTGAAGGCCGTACCATGACGCCTCCCACTCGATCCGCCGGGGGTCCAGCTTGGCGAAAACTGAACTCATCATCCTCATACAGAGACACGGGACAAGCGTTTCCTCTTCGCTTTAATCTTCAGCTCCTCGGCTCTTTCACGCTCACGTCTCTCTCAGAGAGGTTCCACCAGCATCATGATCAACTTAAAGCTAGAAACTACTGATGACCGGACGCTCAGAGATGCTGCAGAAAGAAGAGAAAGAGGAATTTACACGGACTGAATGCATCTGAAGGTGGTTTGTATAAGCATCAATTATTTATTTACTCTTACTTATTTTTACTAAATAAATAATAAATAAAGAGTGTGTCTACTGTGCAAATAATTATGACATATAATAAAACAAAAAGAAAAAATATATTTAATAAAATACCTATTTAATTCTCTTAGATTAGATCTCACAAATTTGGACCAAAGATAAATGGAATAAATGGGATTTAAAAGTGTAAATTAAACACCATTATCAGTGCAGTGGTTCAGGTGACAGGTTGCTATGGTGCCACATCTCATCTGACTTTTAGATTAGACGACAATTAGACAGCACTTATGTGCAGCGAGCTTCTGAACCACAAATAACAAGGACAGAGAGCTTTGTGATGACCGAGTTAGCTTACGTAAAATATACATTTCTGATGATAATAATAATAATAATAATAATAATAATAATATAATTGACGGTGAATAAATAGATTTTCGAATGTTCAAAGCCGTTTCAGTTTCTCTGTTGTTCACCACGCCCCAAAAAAGAGTGACACACCCCAGAACACCACACCCATAAAACAGTGACACATCCCAGAACACCACACCCATAAAAGAGTGACACATCCCAGAACACCACGGCCATAAAATAGTGTCACACCCCGGAACACCACGCCCATAAAATAGTGTCACACCCCAGAACACCACACCCATAAAAGAGTGACACATTCCAGAACACCACGCCCCAAAAAAGAGTGACACACCCCAGAACACCACACCCATAAAAGAGTGACACATCCCAGAACACCACGGCCATAAAATAGTGTCACACCCCGGAACACCACGGCCATAAAATAGTGTCACACCCCAGAACACCACGCCCCAAAAAAGAGTGACACACCCCAGAACACCATGCCAATAAAATAGTGTCACACCCCAGAACACCACGCCCCAAAAAAGAGTGACACACCCCAGAACACCACACCCATAAAACAGTGACACATCCCAGAACACCACACCCATAAAAGAGTGACACATCCCAGAACACCACGGCCATAAAATAGTGTCACACCCCGGAACA